>CM062288.1:68070069-68325592 GCA_031216915.1 Pictodentalium vernedei | reverse complement strand
CTGATGAGAGTACATGTACTATTTTCATCAAATATTACTGTTGTCTATGTTGTGCAGGGCTCGATTTTACTGGATTCACAGAGCAGATTTCTAATCAATTTTTAACTATAGCTAATCAATTTCAAAAGAAAAATCATGTTAATAATAGGAAATGCTAACCCAAATTTATCCAAGCAGGGTTACAGCGGTTGATGACATGTGCGCCATCAACGTGCAGTACGCCATAGTACACGGCATCAACGTGCCCCCATGTAGGCAACCGGAATAAAGTGCCTTGCCCAAGGACACAACATGGGCCATTCCGGACATTGATTGAACTTGGGCCCTCTAGCACACAGGCACTCGACGTATTATCAGATTTTATCAATTTTAATAACATGTATATTTATATTATCATTACCAAAAAGGTAAAGATATGACACTTCCCAGATCAAAATTTTCAACAATCTCTAAAATAGCAAATACCTCATCGATCTCGCTCATTTAAACAACAAAATGTTGTGTAATTCCCAGAGCCCCTGAGAGTTTGAGCCCAAGATTAACGGAAATTTGACTTTTATTCGCATCTTTTTCACTTTTTATCGACTGAATCGAGAGAGTAGGCTATCCACGCCGGCTGCCCCCTCTAAATTTTTCTTCCCACGTTATCTACATGTATTTATGGTGTAATGATGGCAACTATGACCTAAGAAACTAAATGAATTTCTGATTCGGGTATCAGATTAACTTGAGAATTTTTTGTAGTTCGCATGTGGATGACACACGCCCACCCCCTCCCTCCCAACAAACTTGCAGTTAAAATATCAATAGCATGACTAGTAATGTTAATTTTGAATATCTGTATATGACAATCAGACGTGTTACCATGACAACATCTTTGATGCTTTTACCATCATTTTTCGAGAGATTAAAATGTTTTTATTGAAGTTAAGTTGTTGTGTTGTTTTGTGTTGTATTGTATTGAGTGAAGCATAAAGACTTTTGAAATGCACGCAATTGTGTCTATAGGTAGACGACCAAGGAACCTGTAGCGTGGCACTCATTGTTCGGTTACCAGATAACAGCTGGCATGATTAGTTGACTCTCTTGATTCATATTTTAGAGATTGTTAAAAAGTTTGATCTGGAGAGTATCATACATTTACTTTTTTTAGTATTAATAATATATATTGTATTAAAATTGATAAAACCTGATAATACGTCAAGTGCCTGTGCCTCTAGCATAGAAGTCTAACTGTCTACCACCGAGATACTGCACTCTCTAGTGGGGAATTAAATCTTACAAGTTGAGACTTCTATTTTCTTACATAAGTAAACAATAACCAAATAATAAATTTGGGACATTAAAATATTTTGCTTTACTATACATGTAAATCAAAGTATAATTTGCTGAAAAAAAAATCCATATAGGGCGACTTGCTCCAATACGATGATTTTAAATGTTGGGACGAATCGTCCTGATGTTAAAAATACAAATTCATTTGGGACAAATTGACTCGATACTCTGAAAAAAATTGTTAGCATGAATCGCCATGGTTGTCACTTTGGGACGAAACATCCTGCCACGCTGGGTGAAAGATCCCAGGATGAACAGGGTTTGGGATGAAATGTCACGTAACCATGAGACCCACACATGTCTCGCAAAGAATCATTTGCTGAAAACAAAATTGCACCGATACAATGATTTGAAATGTTGGGACGAATGATTGGAATCGTCCTGATGTTAAAAAAAAAACAAATTCATTTGGGGCGAATGAACTCGATACTCTAAAAAAATGTTGGAATGAATCGTCCTGGTTGCTACTTTGGGACGAAACATCCTGGGATGAATCGGTTTGGGGATGAAATGTCCCGTAACCAGGAGACCCACCCACCCCAAGAATTTTGATACCCTAGCTTTGTTCTTGGATATGTATGTACAACACATTTGGCCACAAGTTGTTCTCGTGAAATATTATTAAATTATCAGTTCTGGTACGAATACGGTAGTAGACTTCCAGTAACCAGTGGTGCCTAGGTCAATGAGTTGATTACACATGTGTTTCGTGTTTTATACATCTGAATCTTCATTTTGATGTACATTTTGTGTATATTTGAAATGAAGGAATATCAGAGGTGAGAATTTTCAAAATAAACACAATTTCATTACTTATATAGCCCCTTAAAATTTTGGAGTCCCTTAGCTCAACTTCTGTGCTTTGTTTGCAGTTTATATTTCAAATCGGATATTTATTGCTGCAATTTGCAAACAAGAATAGCACGTAACTTAAGTCGTAAATATCAAAGCTATTCTCCGCTGGAATTCCAGCTACGGAGTCCCCACTATTCGGGTGGTCGAAACCAGCTGTTGGAAATGTTCGGCCAGAAAGAGCTTATTTTATGATTTCGATATTTATGGCTCCTTTTCTCTCCGACAAAAATGATCGATTATAAAAATCAGCCACCCAGACCCACTTGGCTTTCATTTCAATTGGAATATGCCGAAATTTGGTGAAACGGCAAGTCGGCAAGTTGTGAATGTGATTGACGGTCTTCATCAGAGACTCTTCGCCAAAGAAAAATTGGCGTATGTAGTTCAATATTTATTTTACAAGCACTCAAGTCATATAAAGACCCACTAATTTATTTGTGACTGAAATTATACGGTCATGCTTATTGTAAGCTTCATTCAACACGAAAGTAGGCCTACATCAACATCCGGTGCACGTTATTCACGCGAGAATTTGAGAAGCCTCCGAAACTCCATAAAATGAAAAAGTGATCTTTGCGAACCATAAAATATATGGATATTCCTAATTTCTTTAAAAAAGCGTATATGTTTGGTAAAGTTGTCTGAAATTACTTCAAGTATGAATATAATGACGAAAAACCGTAGTATGACAAAACATACGCTTTAAAAATATGTATTACAGGCGCGTCAAAAATCGCCCGCAAATATATACGGTTTTCCAAGTTTGAGTTTTTTAGCATGGAATATCTCGAAAAATGTTGTTTTAAATTAAAAACAGATTTGTTCTCGTTATTTAGCGTGCAAAACTTAACATTTCTGCATACAGGGGTTTCTGCACACATGTCTTGTTCTTTAGCGCGGAGGCACTGAACATTAGGGCAACGTGAAACAGGTTGCCCAAATGTTTTAGCACGTAAAAAACCGACCTTTGGACAACTTTCGGTTGTCCAAATGTCGTTTACATGAATATATATATATATATATATATATATATGTATATATATATATATATATATATATATATATATATATATATATATATATATATATATATATATATATATATATATATATATATATATATATATATATATATCGCTTTCTCTCTCTCTCTCTCACCTCACCTAATTCTGGAAAAAGTCCCCACCCTCCGGTTGCTACGGCCCTTGTTTTCAAACAAAGCGCTATTGTTTAAAAAAAACGCTACTTTTGCAAAAAAGAACGAACCAATTTCTTGTAAAACAGATCTTCGACAAACGAGTACAAACTCAAAATCATATTTTATATCATTTGTCGCTCGATTGTGTATATACTGAATCAGTACATGTTACCATTTAATATCTGAGGTCTTCTCGTCATATGCTGAGAACCTGGGGTGAAACGAGCTGATCTGACAATGATTAAACTACATTTTCAACACTATAAATTATATTTTACAAAAGCTTCAGCGAAGTAAAGTACGCTGAATATAATTAATCGATGAGAAAATGTCAGTTTTAGGACTTAAAATTCGTCATGATTTATGAGAATCGGTTTTGATTCACACATAAGCTGCAAGAATCCTTTTTAATTTATTTGTTTAGAATTTTAGAGTACTATTGTACCCTTGTCAGAAATCTGAGTGCAACCGGTTCCTCAGTAAAAACAAACCTTTTTATTTATATATTTTCTAGAGTTTAACCCTTGGGGTCTACTTTCTATGTTTGCGCGTTTTTTTACATATACATATAGAACACATGTGCCAAAATACAAGGTTTTAGTGATCTTGCTGATGGAAGTTCAGTACCTTGACAGTGGCCTTTAGAGAAGTCTTGGATGCCCGTATAGGCAGCCGAGACTTCAGTAGAAATAACTGCTGAGTCAAAGTATTATCGTTTTCCGTACTTAAAGCCGGTTGTCTGCATGGAGGCACGATGATGCCGTGTACGAAAGCGTACTGCACGTCGATGGTGCACATGTCTTCAACCGCCGTTACCCTGCTTGAGTGGACCTTGAACAGAGTTAAAATGTTGAAGAGCTGGCAGTTTCTCGTCGATGCTCGGTGGTTCTCTCCGGGTACTCCGGCTTTCCCCACCCGTAAATATGTCATGGTCACGATTAGCCATTGTACATAAGTATGTGGCCTAAAAACACTAATAAACTCATAAATAAATCGTTTTCCGTACGAGCAAAGACTTAACATAATTTTCAGATTTTAAGGAAACTTTTAGAATCGAGGACGAGAATCAAACGACAATTTGCGAGAATCAAAGTTAATTCTCATTCTTTTACCTGTGAGAATCATTTGCGAAAATCGATTCTGATTCTCGAATGAATTTCAAGCCCTGAGTTTAACCAAAGTCGTATCTGGAACTCCTGGATACCTATTTTTTATAAGGTGACCTGTTTTTAATTTATTTGATATTTCACGCATGCTTACGTGCAATTTGAAACATTCTAGTTATTTCTCACCTCACTCAGTGTTTATTAAGACGTCGATGAGTATTTATTTATTTATTTATTTATTTATTTATTTATTTAGTGTTGTTTAAGGTCACTTATTTCTGCACAATGGATAATCATGACCTCGACAGAGCAATGACGAGCAACTGTCATCTCCCCAGCATACCACCCCCACACAAGAAAGGTCAGCATTGGTTGAAGACAAGTGAATTATCGACGTGTAGTATCTTAGTACACAACGCCATCGCATCCCCCGTGGGTAATGGGGGTGAAGTGTCTTGCCCGAGGACACCTCACGATTGCCGCAGGTTGGATTCGAACCGAGGACTTCTCGGCTTGCAGCCTGCACCTCTACCTGCTGAGCCACCGCGCCCTCGGCCAAATGCATATCATCAATTATATGGTGTATCTGCTAATAATTTGAGCAGACCCATATTACACGTTTTCCGATCACCCTGTCCACGGCAAAACAAGAGGCATGTCAATAATAACCGTGCATTGGTGTCACACATTTATCAATCTATTGATCGCACCTCACTGACGAGATTATTACGGACAGTCGTTGGCACGATAAAAATATCATAAAATGCATTGCTACGTGGATTATATGATAGTTATCTGAGCTTTTACCGAGGCCATAAACTATGATTGTGATGAAAAACGTCATTGGAAAAGCTGGAACGGTGATCCCGTTGCAACAGTTTTCTGATGCGCAGCATATTGTGGCGCAAAAGCAGGGGCAGGATCCACGGACTAATACTATAGAACTGTTAAAATTGTATTTTCTAGTTACGACTTTAAATGGGTTGAAATGAACAATTAGAATTTTCAAAGGCAATTTGCTGGTTTTAAAAGGTGATGATTCATTTTAACAAGCTATATTAATAGATAGAATACAATTCTAGAACATACAATTTCGAAATTTCTACAGTTAAAACTACAAGTCATGTCACGAACTGCGCGCTTTTCTAGGCTAATTGCGCGTAGGAATTGCGCGCTATTGCCATGTCGAATGGCATCCAAAGCACGGCAGGTTCTCCTGGTGACCCGAAGCAAACACAGGCAATGTTTCTGCCAATGGACCTCCGGGTTACCCGGAGGTCCATTGGCTGAAACATTGCTTGTGCACAGGCCTAATGTACATAATTTGATAGCCATACTATGGTCATAACGCGTAGATTAACGCGCAGGTCGACGTGCAATTTTGCGCGCATTTCATGACAGGACTTCTACTTTTAACTGTAGTATTTGCTCCAGGTCACACAGCCGTAAATCAAACTACAAGTTACGGGAAACCGAAAAACGAACCTCAGTGCGTAGAGTATAATGGGTTTGACACCAAAACTGAGATAAATGTATAAGATACACTTATTTTTAAGAGGGGGGTGGGGACTTGTGGCAAATAGGGGTGGTCGAGATGGTTCGGGCAAACAAATTTTCAGTTGTACTGTGCGAATTCGAAGAAAAACCCGTATCTCTTTTTTTGCCGCCTATGTTCGAACACAACAATTGGAGGATAACAACTACCAAATACGCAGTGGACGTGATGGCGCACAACACGATCGTAAACACCTATACTTCGATTCTTCCGTAACTTTAGAAATGGCCAGAACACATTTTCAAAATCCGAGTCCCCGTCTTAAACATTCGCCATGTGACTATCACATGGTAAAGTGTTTCAAAATAATTTGCTATTAATCTTGAAACTTTCCCAACATATGACAAACGAGTATTTTGTTTGGAAAACATTTCAACGAGCTTTATGCTAATAGTCAGCATTTTGTTTGATGATCCCGTCAGCGATTTTTTGTTTCGACTTTTTTGAATAGGTATGTTGGGCCCCGTGCTTCTGTGAGGTTTTTGTTCATACGGTATTACACGTGACCTCAAAAAATGTCGACGAGAATAAATATGGCACTTCCCTTAAAAAAAACAAATAAAAAAACCCAAACTGATCACCAAGTTTAGTAGCCTCGTTCTTGGATATCCGATTCAACCTCACTCATATTACATTCTTACATTTACATTTAATATTAGTACAAGAAATAGACTCTGAACCCTTTGAGAATTTTGGAGGTATCTTCCACGCCAGTTCAATGGCAGCAATTGGAAAAGTTCATATTCATTATTTGAGGGTAGACAAAGAACATATACTACTCAAAGTTTGCTAGGCACCAAATATTTGACATATCATTGTGAAATTTGCTTGTGACATATTTGCGGTATTTTTGGTGGATATGATTGAGGAATGTATTGAGATGGTTCCCAGTGTTGTGTTTACATTAGCTCTCTTGACAGGCAGACGTTTCGTGACAGTCATGGAAAGCATGTACCCCTTGATTTTCATGATGTTTCGTGTACTCTCTACATGTACATGACATGTGTAGGGTATTCAATCTTCATTTCAACACAAACCCTTGTTCTTTAATGATTGAATATGGCAAATGCAAATGTAAGAAGACATTTGTCTGAAGGAGAAATGTGGCTGGCTGTAGGGATTGTGGAACAACCAAGGGGCTACCCATCGTCAGGTTGATGAAGCCCTTGGTGTGCACCAAACGGTGATCACCGGAGCCTTGGCAGGATTCTAGCAGTATGGCACACCAGTAAGACGGCATGGTGGTGGCGGAGACAGGGCACATCAGCAACTGAAGACCGGTTTTTGATCATTCAGGCCCGTAGAAACCGCTTTGCCACAGCAGCCCAGCTTCGCAGTGACATTCAGAATGCATCCGGGGTAAATGTTTCGACGCAGACTATCCGGACAATGTTGCACGAAGGTGGTCTCCGATCGAAAAGACCATGTATTCACATTCCGCTGTCCCAGAACAACCGCCAGGCACAATACGAATGGGCCATGGAAGACGTTGGATGGACCACAGAAGATTGGCGACCTGTCCTTTTTACAGATGAGTCAAGGTACTGCCTAGACCACACAGGTAGGCGTTCTAAGGTTTGGAGAAGACCTGGAGAGCGATTCCATGCAGCCAACATTGCTGAGCTTGACCGCTATGGTGGAGGGTCAATAATGGTCTGGGGCGGCATCAGCTGGGATGGCCTTACAGAGCTATGTGTCCTTCAACGTGGTACCTTGACTACAGAGCGGTATATTGGTGAGATCCTGGATGTCCACATCAGATTGTATGCAGGTGCAGTGGGTGATAGATTCTTTCTGATGGACGATAATGCCAGTCCTCATGTTGCCCATGCTGTCGGGGAGTACCGACAGAGGGAGAGGAATGAGCGTATGGACTGGCCAGCAAGACCCCCTGTAGACATACCCACTAAACATTTCACTTAAGGGAAAGGACACGCGCTCAGCCATTAATGAGAGAATGACGGGAAACGCAAGCCGTTGGTATCTAGCTGAATAATGAAAGATGCGACAAAATAAAAATAGATCTCCTATTGTCTGTTTACGTTAACGAAAGGTTAATGAAATAATCGTTCGAACAGTTTGTCCAAATGCGTGATTATGCTATATGTTGCAAATGTTGAGTGTTTACTCAATGTAATTTAATTAGGCCTTTCCCTCTGGAAAAGACTCTTGTTATTCTACGGATTATTTTTTTTTTCCACACATTTTGTCCGTACGATTCTGCAGCCATTTTCGAACCGATGCTCACGGAATTTTGCACACGCATAGAGGGGCGGAATTTTCGATTTAACCCTTATTTCGTCAGAATTGACAAAAAACTGCCAAACTTGGGGTTTATCGGCACTTTCTCGAAACACGTCTTGTAGATTTTTTTAAACACTCGTCACTGCTAGACTGGCCTGTGACACGACCTTTGATACACACGACATATCAGGAGATGCATATGGTAACCCCCCACAGTTGCCAAACACCGAAATTTTGATGAAATATGCCGGTTTCAGGCCCCCACTGCACCCAAACAATACACGAGAGATAAACATAACTTCCTTTGTTGGAAGTGGAATTCACCGTGGGTCATTTTTGTCAGTAATAAGGGTGTTCAAAAAACCAAGCGTTAACCCGTTTTGGGCTGGTTAAACAGCAATACCCCCATAAAGATAAAAAAATTCATGTTTTCCTTGGATTTCTCTAAACGAATCTTGTAGATTTTCAAGAAAAATTTGTCACTCCCAGGCCTTGGAGTGACAATAGAAGTTGTGTGGACAAAAAACTTCGGTGAGCATTTGTTAACCCTCCACGGGCTGCTAAAAGTCAAAAATTGTGATAAAATGGGCTATTTTTGGACGCCAACAGCACCCAGTGGGTGCACCACAACGAAAAGTGCCTTCTTGTATCGAGCGCACAATCTATATGGAACATTTCTGTAAGTAGTAAGGGTATTCAAAAGTCGAAGTCTTAACCCATTTTGAACAGGCTAAAGAGAGAGATCCCTTAAAATCTTAAAATTCCCATATTCTGTGGATTTCTCTACATCATGTAGGTTTTCAAGAAAAATTGACTACTCGCAGGTCTTTGTGTGACATTACAAGCTGCATGAACAAAATATTCCGGTGAACGTTTATTAACCCTCTACAGACTGCCAAGCATCGCAATTTTGTTGAAATCGGCTGTTTTCAGACACGCACAGCACCCAACGTATACCTGAGAAATAAGCATAATCTCCTTTGTTGGAAGTGGAATTTACAGAGGACCATTTTTGTAAGTAATACGGGTATTCAAAAAACTAAGCGTTAACCCGTTCTGTGGTTGTTAATAGTGATACCCATCGAAAGCTAAAAAATGTATGTTTCCCCTGGATTTCTTTACAAACATCTGGTATGGTTTTCAAGAGAAAATGGCCATTGATAAGTCTTGGTGTCACATTACCAGCTGATTGGATAAATTATTCCGGTAAGCATTTGTGAACCCTCCATGGGCTGCTAAATGTCAAAATCTTGAAAAAAAATAGTTTGTTTTTGAACAACAACAACATCAAATGGAAAAGCAACAGAGAAACGTAACTTCTTTTACCGGACGCAAAACTGACAGGGAAACATTTTTGTAAGTAGTAAGTGTATTCAAAAATCGAGGTCTTAACCCATTTTTGACTAGTTAAGGAGATATACCCCTCAAAAGCTCAAAATTCCAGTTTTCTGTGGATGTCTCCAAAAAATGTCAAGAGCATTTGATCATTCGCAGATCTTCTAGTGGCATTACAAGTTGCATGAACAAAGTATTTCGGTAAGTATTTGTTAACCCTCCAGAGGCGGCAAAGCATAGACATTTGGAGAAAATGGGCTGTTCTTGGGCAACGAATTCATCGTCGATCATTTTTGTAAGTAATGAAGGTATTCACAAAACCAAGCATTAACCCGTTTATGGCTGGTTACAGAGCGATACCCATCAAAAGGGTAAAAATTCGTGTTATCTGAGGATTTCTCTAAAAACATCTCGTAGATTTTCAAGAAAAAAATGCCATTCTCGGATTTTCGTGTGACATTACAAGTTGCATGTACAGAATATTCCTGTAAGCATTTGTTAACCCTATGCAGGTTCTCAAACATCAAAATGTTGATAAAATGGGCTGTGTTTGCGTACCCACAGCACCCGAAGATGGGAGGAGAGATCAAAATAAGTGGAAGTAGAATTCAGTGAGAATTATTTTTGGAAGTAATAAGAGTATTCAAAAAAACAACACTTAATCCGTTTTGGGCTGGATAAACAATGATACCCATCAAAACCTTAAAATTCATGTTCTCCCTGGATTTCTCTGAAAGCATCTTGTAGATTTTAAAGAAAAAATGGCCATTCACAGTTTTTGGTGTGACATTACAAGTTGCATGAATACATATTCCTGTTAGCACTTGTTAACCCTCTACTAGCTGCCAGACATCAATATTTTGGATGCATTTGAGATAAAATGGACCATTTTTAAATTGACACAGCACTCAGTGCGTATGTGTCAAACACACATAACTCCTTTTGTCGGTCACTGACTTGTTGGGCGACGATATTGACATTTACCCACTCCACAGTTGATGTTGTTTTTTTCTTAAACAATTTTTTATCAAACTGTATCATTTGAGACTACTATACTTACCTTTCTCATAACATCAATGACGGAACTTCAGTGAGACAGTTAAAAACAATTCATCAGACACTGTGGGGTCATGAACAATCATGGAATCTCATCGGGAAAAGCCATGTTTCTCCAGAATCATAAAGTCTAGTTTTCTTTAATATTATTCTAGGTACTTGCATATGTTTACTCGAGGTGAGATTTCCGTAGCTCGAGCAATAATTTTCCTATACTGTGAACGTTTGTGCTTTGTCTCACCCACGTGTCAAATAAAATACATAGGCGTGTACAACGGTGCAACTAAGCTTAAAGTTTCGTGTGGGCTGGTCACACTATTCATTCTCTTCAATATCCGATACCGCGTATATTTGTGTACGTTGAAACACATAGAACTGTAGTGTGAATAAATATGTTATGTGCACATTGTGCTTTTACAGTATTGTTTTATCGCGATGCGACTCGTTTTTTTTTTTTTTTTTTTTTTTTAGGGGGGGGGGGGACAGCTAATCGTCGCGCTTGCTCGACGAGTTGCTGTACCTCCCAAAAAACGAGTCTAGTCGCGATAAGAGATCATATGCAAGCTCACTGAGCGCATACCACATATATCTGCCCTTCAGTGATAAAAAAAACAGATAACCATGACTTCTCATAAATAATTGTTAACAAACAAAAGGCCACATTTAACTGATCAAAAATAATAGATCTCCGTTTTCAATTCTCTCAACCCGACAGCACGTGAAGGAATTCCTTCAGCATGACTGAAATTGAACATTGTGAAAAAGAAATAATCAAACACAGTTCAAGTATACGTTTTCTATCGTGCAATGACATTTCGAAACAAATTCAATTCATTTCCTGAGGTCACCCAAGGCATAGGTGGCCGTTTTGCGAAAAGAACTAGGGAATTATTTTTTGTAGAGCACAATATTCGCTTTAAATGCGTGGCATGACTTCTTTTCTAATTTTTAGAAGTGATCAAATCCTAATGAGTTTGACGTAACGTTTCAGAATTTTTTCGCTATAACTTTCGATTGTTGTGATTCACCTCCACCTTTTTTTGTTTTGATGTTTTGCATGGTGGGTTGTTTATGAAATGGATTGTGCAATTCCTTTGCAACGTGGAATGTATGTTGAGACAAACTTGATGCATCGTTCATTGCAACATTATGAGTTTTTGAAGGAAATGACTTGTGATTGCCAATACACTTGAAATAGTCTGTTAGGCACGCGTGCGCGCTTTTCTCACGATGTCATGTGACTTTTGTCGCCTTGGTAATAGCGATGCAGTATCCCTTATCGCCGATTTTTTTTCGCTACTGATATCATTGTTTGCGATTGCATTTTTGGGGTAAATGGTAAATAAAAGTTGATATGACTACAATGATATAAATAATGGAGACTGTGACAGTTTAAGGGTACATTATACTACAAACGAACACTCAGAATTAAATTATTATAATTGCAATGAATTATTTGTTGCTTTTGCTAAGTATGAATGTGGCGTGGACGTTTTAGGCTGTATGAAGGCACGCATACCCCACATTCATAATCCGATAAAGTGACAGATAATTTTAAACAATTATATCAACTAAGCAGCCATGTATGCGTTTGAAAAACTGCCATCTCAATTGTGCATACATCCTGCACAATGCCGTACCATTGATCAAAAATAATTGAACGCTTTATTTGTTTACCTTTAGCAAACAAAATGGTTTCGGGAATTTTTCTTTTTTTAATCAAGAGGGAGGCTTCTATTTTTAAACTTTTTGGGGAGTAAAATTTATACACCTTTTTAGAAACAAATAAATACCGTCCAGATAACATTTGAATGCAGAACTGAACAATATGTATATTTCCAAAAGAAATATAAAAATAGACACAGTATTTAATTGTACTTTGTTGCAAACACGGACAATAAATTAAAAAAAAAAAATTAAAGTCCCACAATTTTATAGTAATTTAGTCAGAGTCCACAGAGCCAATACATACACAAAACAACACACGCATGTGTCGTTCTGTTTTTATTCACCTTCTTCACGTCTATAAAATCAATTTTTAGAAGGACATTCAGCAATTCATTTGACAACTATCAACAAAAAGAACGCATTTTATCGCCAACCAAATTTACGAGGTGGGCACATGTTACTGCTTCGTCTCCTCAGCACCCAAGTGTTCTATGTGTCTACTGAAACATAGAACACATTGAAACTCCAGGGACGATTTTCAGCTATCGCTGGCGATTCAAATTGTGAATACGTTGTACGGTTTGTCGAAAATTCCAGTGACATTTCTCTTCTATTTAGAAAGAGTCCGTCAACGATTTCCGTTCTGCACACATATGCGTAACAGATTTCCATTTACCGCATGCTTTAGTGTTGATGTAGTTTAGGATTGTATAAAACAGGCGTGTAACAAAAGGCATTCAACGAGGGGGTTCAATTTCAGTAAGGGGTTGCCCGAGAACGGAAAGCCCATTTTGAACCTTAAGATAAACCCAGTTTTGATGTTTACCCGATACAGTCACCAAAACTATGGGATAATCGCTTCCTCCTGCAGTAATCACAGTCATTCGGGCCTGTTATATACGTCGTACTATCGTCGACTCGAATTCAATAGAATCAGATTCGACTGAAATCAGTCAAATATTCATGTGATATATACGGACGCACAACCGTCGAGTCGAATTCAACTGATGCACGATCACAACTCACAATATTTGAGTCCACACACAAATCGTCTGTACTATCTGTACGTATATTTTCAAATGTGTACGCCGGAAAATAGACAGAACGCGATGTGTGTTTGAATCGGTGGGTGTTTTACATAACTCGTTGAAATGGCGTAGTCATATTTCGCGAGAGCCTACGCTTCTCGCGAAATATCATTACGCCATTCCAACAAGTTATGTAAAACACTCACCGATTCATACAGACATCGCGTTCTGCGTTTATTACACAACCCATGCATTAAGATTAATTTAAATAAACACATTTTAATTCCGATGTTTAAACCCAAAGGTGAAGAGTCTGTTTGTTCTGACTGAAGCTGTACTGACCACATTGATCGATAAAACATCAAAACAACCTTTTCGGAACCAGTGTTTGTTGAAATTCATATCGCTGTTCTCTTCAGCTGGTGTCCATTCACGCCAAACCATTTGGTGGCTATTACTGTTAGTAAAAATAGTAGTACAAATTTGTACAGATTTGCAAACCAGCTGGGAGAAACAGTTTTAAAAGAAATTCGAAGCATGTCAAGATGTACGAAGATTAACGAAATAAAGTTGGCCAATTTAGATATAACGGATCCACAAAACGAAACGGCCACGGGACTGGGTTAATATTCTGGTTGGAAATGATCGGTTTGTGTTTTAAATATTACCTAATTACTGGTTAACTAATTTTTTTGTGAACTGACTTTATTTTGCTTTGGACGTTTTCGTTTTCACACTATGAGACAGACTGTCGATAATTATATAACGAAATTTGGAAACTTTTCGAAGCGTAACTAATGACTCGATGGGAAACGAACTAGTATGAACGGTGCTGGGAAAAAGGTCCGGCTTGTACATCACCCATTGAAAACATAATTATTTATGTCATAGCGGCTATTCCGTTAAATACAAGGGTTAAAAGTTGAATGGATGTGTAATAAAACATTATACTATGACTTAATGTTATTTATACGGTCGCTCAATCGTCGCTCTGAATTCATTTGGAGATTATCTTTCATATAATAAGGTTTAAGTTGTCTGACCCGAACATATGGGAATATTTGTTTACTATTGAAAGTGCTGTAATGTTGTAACATCACGCACGATGTTTTAAAAGAAACTTGCCGAATAGTGTCTGCATACCTCAGCTGGCTGCCTCCTTAACCCCACCTGAAACCAAGGAAGAAAAACATCGCTGTCAACTGTTTCGACCAACTGAATGCCGTAAAATTAAAAGGCAATTTCGAGTCGGTACCCCGACAATTAACAGCGATGTCTTCTTTGCAACGAAGGAAAAGCAGCAATTATCAAGTAAGAAAGGTCTTTCAGTTCAATTTTCGTGTAGACTGGTTGGTAAATGGGAGGTGCGTGATAAACATAGAGCCGGGCATACGTTTGAATGGGTTAAAAATTATCGCTCTCGATTGCTTTGGCCCAGTATATCACGAGAGCCTTCGGTTCTCGTGATATCCGGGGCCAAAGCAATCTCGTGAGATAATTCTTAACCCATTCAAACGTATGTGCGGTTCTGAATATGAAACGGATAGGGATCCAGTTGCGACCCGGTGTGACAGGTGCCGGACTACTATTCCTAGAAATGTTAGACCTAGGACTATAATTCCGCGGAATAATAGTCCAGAGGGACTAACGTTCCTACGGACTTCCATTCCTTTTACACCGGTCGAAATTTCCTATACGACTTCTTTCCACCAACACTAGAGAATGCAACTTGTCGAAGAAGATATACGAGAACGATGTACCTCGGATGATATTTTCTCTCCGTTGTTCTTCATTCAGTCCTGATTTCAAAATATTTTATTCATGAAAGTTCAACGAATTTGTGGAAGTGTGTCATTACAAGATGGTGATCTGACAAAAAAAAAAACAAAAAACAACAAAACAGACAGCTTCTGCAGTCACTGCACTGTTAACTGAACTCTGAAGACGGAATGTCAATAATCCATTGAAACCGCAACGAAAGAGGCCAGAAAACACGGTAAAAGCTAAGGCTGCCACACACCCGTAGAGTTTTTCCCTGTTTTTCACGCGCACATTCGGTGCGCGTGAAATGCAGGAAAACATCCATCTCGGGTCATTCATTCCTGCCCCCTTAATCCACCTTATTTGTGTTTTGCATTAATATGGTATCACAAGCACTATTATAGTTATGGGGAGCGCGGTGGCTCAGTTGGTAGAGGCTCAGGCGGCAAGCCGAGAGGTCCTCGGTTCGAATCCCACCTGTGGCAACCGCGCTGTGTCTTTGGGCAAGACACTTCATCACCATTGCCCGCATGGGGGCACGATGACGTCGTGTACTAAGGCGTACTGCACGTCGATGGTGTACTTGTCTTCAACCAATGCTAACCCTGCTTGTGTGGAGTTGGTATGTTGGGGAGTTGACAGTTGCTCGCCGTTGCTCGGTGGTTCTCTCCGTGTACTCCGGCTTCCTCCACCCGTAAAACTGCCGTGGTCATGATTAGCCATTGTGCAGAAAAATGTGACCTTAAACACCAATAAATATAAATAATATTATAGTTATGAAATGTTATCACTGCACATATTGTCGGGTGGTGTATTGTTCTTCGTCAGAATGCCGAGGAACCCCTTGGGTGACGTGTCTTTTACGTGTTTTTTTTTTCATGTACTGGAAACAAACAGGTAGTTCAATGGCCTGAGATCCATTCTACCATTAATTGTGTACAAAAAAGAGACGGATAAGCACCCGTTTGATGAATCACCAAATGAAATAAATGACAACAGCGACTGATTCAGAATTGTGAATTTCTATAACAGTCGCTGAGGGAAATTAAAATATTTGTTTAAACATGAGAACGAAAGTGTAGATGAAGTAAAAACAAGAAATTAAATTGTTTGAACAATCGATATATTGCATATTTTAAACATTTTTGCGGACTCGACAACGAAAGTAAAAATACGACAGAACACAACCAATACATGAAATCAAGATTATGTGAGAACGGCTGAAGAATCCCACAAAACCGACCTCGTCTAAATTATGATACCGAATTTGTTAATGGTGCTAGATTCTCACGTTCATTCTTATACACCGAGTGGCTGAGTGTATTTGCCTATTTGGGGTTCGTATGTGTAACAACTCATGATCATATACTACTCAAAGTTTGCTAAGCACCACCTTTTTCCAACTACCTGTTTTGCGTTTTAGTCGAAATATTGTTATGAAAAGTGTATATATTTTTTATTTGATTATATCTTTAATGATTAAAATACAGAAATTAAGATTTTGTTGTGTTTGACATTATTTTTTTATCTTTTGAATACGATAACCATGGAAAATGGATATTATTAGTAAAAAAGGAAATTTTTCAAATTTGCCAAAAAGTTGACGAAGCGAACTGGTATGGGTTCAATATCGAGTATGAGGCCCATTACAGTTAATAACAGCTTGACAACGCCTCCTCATGCTCCTAATCAGATTCCTGATGGTCCTTTCTCGGACGCTGTTCCATTCTTAGACCATCATGGTACAAAGCTCCTGTATACTTCTTGGCTTGACTGGACGGGCTGAAATTGCAAGCTGCAACTCGTTCCAGACATGTTCGATTGGATTGAGGTTAGGGGATTCTGCTGGTCAGTATATACGCTCAATCACCTCCCCCTGTTGGTACTTCCGGACAGCACAGGCAACATGAGGACGGGCATTATCGTCCTTCAGAATGAATCTATCACCCACTGCACCTGCATACAATCTGACGTGGGCATCCAGGATCTCATCGATATACCGCTGTGCAGTCAATGTACCACGTTCAAGGACACAGAGCTCTGTACGTCCATCCCAGCTGATGCCATCCCAGACCATTATTGACCCTCCGCCATAGCGGCCATGTCCAGCAATGTTGGCTGAATGGAATCGCTCCCCTGGACTTCTCCATACCCTAGAAAGCATATCTGTGTAGTCTAGGCAGTACCTTGACTCTTCTGTAAAAAGGACAGGTCGCCGATCTTCTCTGGTACATCCAACATGGTCCATGATCCATTAATAATGTGTCTATCGGTGGTTTTGGGACAGCGGGATGCGAATACATGGTCTTCTCGATCGGAGACCACCTTCATGCAACCTTGCCCGGATAGTCTGCGTCGACACTTTCACCCCGGATGCATTCTGAAGTTCACTGCGAAGCTGGGTTACTGTTGCAAAGCGATTCCTGCGGGCCTGAATAATCAATCACCAGTCTTTAGCTTCAGATGTTGCCCTGTCTCTGCCACCACCATGCCGTCTTACTGGTGTACCATTCCGCTGAAATCTTGCTCAGGCACTGATGATCAGCGTATTGCGCACACCAAGGGTTTCACCAAGCTAACGATGCGTAGCCCCTTACTCCACCATCCCAACAGCCCGCCACATTTCTGCTTCAGACAAGTGTCTTCTCATATTTGCATCCGCCATATTCAATCATTAAATCACAAGGGTTTGTGTTAAAATAAAGATTGAATATCCTACACATGTCATGTACATGAAGACAGTACACGAAAACACCATGGAAATCAAGGGGTACATGCTTTCCATGACTGCCACGAAAAGTTTGTCTGTCAAGAGAGCCAATGTAAACACTGGGGGCCATCTCAATACATTCCTCAATCACATCCACGAAATATATCGCAAATATGTCACAAGCAAATTTCACAATGATGTGTCAAATATGCGGTGCTTAGCAACCTTTGAATACTATAGAAGGATTGGGGGTCTTACACCTCAGAAGCAAGAGCGTGATTTAAACAGTGGGAGCGGTGTGGAAGTAAATTAAGACGGCTGCAGCAACGCATACTCTTTGTAACAATATCACGAGTGAGCACCGTCTCGACGGTCTCGAAAGAGCACCGTCTCGAAATTTGGGTCGGAAATATGCTACACGGAAGTAATTAATTGCGACTACAAGAGCATATATATAGAGACGGATTGGGCCAAGAAAAGTTACCGGGAAATGCATCAAAGGGGTCCCCGGATTCCAGAGAAAATTTGATTTTTCGAACTGAAATAACGCTGCTTAGCGATCAATTGCAGTCCACACTGAGGATATTTCAATGGCACATTTATATCATCTTCTTCCCTCATTCAGAAAAATGGTTGCACCGAGAGGGTGGGGGGGGGGGTGGTGATGGGCGGGGACCCACCGAACAGACATTAGTTCGACCCATTGGGAGAAAATGTGAATTTCGTCGGCTGAGTGCTAGAATGTTCTATGTCCATAGGGGACATAGAACATTCTAGGACTCAGGCGACGATTTGTCAAACTGACAGAAAGCTGTTTCCTCGCATCTGAGCATTAAAATGCAGACTAGACTGCCTGTATACCTAAATGTATAGAGAACATTTCGATATACCGACAGTCTATGTAATCAATCCATCTCTCCTGATGGTCATTTTCTTACTTAATCCTTTTTTATAATCCTTCTGGAAGATGATAAATGACTACTTTATTTGAGGTGAATAGCCAGGGAGTAAATAATAATCATCAAATTATTTTATAAGTGTTTATAATAGGCTTTTATTACTTTCCAAAGTGTGATTTACTGGGATTTCAGGGTTTGCTTATAAATGATAACTTCACAAGTGAGTTATGCAATCAACAATTTGTCATGTATCCGTGCGCGCAAACGAAGACGCTTTGCTGTGGGTGTAATGTGGACTTCATTGTTTTTCGTTTTTTTTTTAACCCTTTACCTAATATGAGAAGCAGACGACACTTGAAAGAAAAAAAATATTGAATAACTATTATTTTCATTTTTTTTTGTATCAAAAGCATAGGTTATGATCCCTCGTTGGAAAGCGCTCGACGGGCTCGTTCCAATGAGGGGTCATAACCTATGTTTTAGAGACAAAAAAGAAAAACTAATGAAAATTAATTGGCGAGTTTTGAGAATTGCCGTTTTTAGCCGTTACGTTAGGTAAAGGGTTAAATAATATAATTATTGTTAATAATGAAAAGTAATAAACAGAGTAATCGCTTGACTGGACTGGTTACGTGAAATAATTCATTTTAGGCGAGGGTCTATATTCGCGCACTCGTGCTTGTACAACGTCCATCACCTCCCATGAATCATTTCACGCAACCAGTGCAGTCAAGCGATTACTTTCTATTTAGTTTATTTGTTTAGTATTTATTTATTTATTATACCTATGTTACTTATTTGTCATGTGTGGGGTGTTTTTTTAACAACTATAATTCTTAAAAGAGCCATTTAATAGTAAACTGATATATCGAACTTTGTGTCTAAGAATGCTCGATCTGTAATACTTTAGCATTGCAGACTGTAAGTTATTGTGATGGGTTGATGGTAACCTGGTCTGGGGTTTGCGGCTCGGAGCTTATGTTCAACCGAGACACAAACCCCAGACCATGTTACCGTCAACTTATCACAATAACGTATATGTTCCAATAAGACGCTACCCAACACCTACATTGTGAAATACGAGAGAATTATTTACTAAATCTGTGATCATTAAAAGTTGGCTTCTGGAAGGCAACTTTTAACGATCAAATGTTCAGTAAATAAAGCTCCCGTGTGCCCACGACGGCACTGGATAAATAATCAATAAACCAGATAAGATAAACTCATTCCTTCTTAGTTCAAATCGTAAATCAGTTTGTAATTTAAACAAAACATTATCCGAACACCCTCTGTTGCACGTGTGAAAAGTTCAGAAAAAAATGAAGCGGCTTTCTTGTCGCTCCTTTGATGAAGTAGTTACGACACGGGCGACGTCATTTCAAATACTTCGCGTTGTGACGTCATTCGGTAACATTTGCCACTTGAGCCGTAAACATAGAATATACTAAGCGAGCTCTCGTCCAATCAAAGGGGAGGGATTTTAGTCTCATTGGAACATGATAAGTTATTCTGTTTGTTGACAAGGGACATGGTCTCACGTTCCCTGCATGAAATTTATATTCCACCGAGGCGTCAGCCGAGGTTGAAAATATGTTTCATGCAGGGAACGTGAGACCATGTCAGTAGTATAGCTCGTATGTTTCGAGGGTAGTTTGCCGGACCTCGGTGCCGGACCTCGGAAGTGACGTCATGTCACGTGACCTAGTGGCGCCATGTTGTGTTGTCATGGTAACCCGCGTGAGCGGCCATGTTGTGACGTCATCTCCCTAGTGATGAGTGGTGTGAGTGCGCATGCGCATCGCGTGTTGTTAGGGTGATACGTGTTTCCGTCGTCCATTTTGTATACAGGAGGCCGCCATCTCTTGGTTTCTATGGTAGCACGTGATTGCTATGTTACCCAATTGTTCTGCAGTAAGACGGGGTATGTTTTGAGGGTATGTTCCTTTGTAGAAGAGTAATTTCTCAATTTGTAGAATTACCACAAACAACCCGACAATCCTTCCAAATCACCAAAATCCACCCGAAATCACCGAAATTGACTTTATTTCCCCAATTGATCGGCTTAGCACGTAGTGCTATAGTACTAAGGGGTACAGGGGGTGCATTCGACTAAAGTGGAGTTAATTTCTGGTTCGGATTTTCCCAGAATCCTCATTTAATTACCCAAATAAACCCGTCAAGTTGTATTATTTCGAATTCTTTAAGAATCCCCTTTTTTGGATCCCATAACGTGTTATTTCCCTATTAAGAGAAGCACGTAATGCCGAGGGGTGTGTTCGTTTGAAGTGGAGTAATGTTCTCATTTTTTTGGATCCCATGACGTGTTATTTCCCTATTAAGAATAGCACGTAGTGCTATAGGACAAATTTAACCAGAATCCATTATTTAAATTATAAGTAGGACCCATATGTGTACATGAAGGCCATGAAGCTAAGTTCCACCATATACTCATATGAGGATCTACCCAACAGATGTGTCGTACGAGGTCTAATTTACTATCCCTCATTTTGATTTTTCTTTGTACTTTGATGGAAAGTTAAAAAATAACAACACTAAATATAAATTTGAATATCTTTTATTCAACAACAAAAATACATCTTTTTATGGTATGTAGATTGTCAGATATTCCTAAACAGTCTTTCTGCAGATTGGACCTCTTCTGAGTGGTTTACAGCAGTATTTGCACAGGCACAAATGGTTACATGGTCGCGGAGCGGCATTGGCTTCAGCTAATAAACACACACTCCATTTTGTCTTCCGTGAATCTTCTTCTTGAAATGATGTGTCCATTTCTTCTTCTTCTTCGATGGCCATTTCTTCTTCTTTTTCAACGTCCATGAATTCAGGTGGTAAATTATGAATGTAATAACAGTCTGGAGAATATTTTCTGTGTTCTTCTATAACATCATCTTCTGTTTCCCAGAAACGAACAATAATACCACAATGAAAACATTGAGTTCTGTCTCCTGTCCCCAAATAAAAGAATCCAGCTTTTGTCAGTTCATTCGGGGTTTTCACACTTTCACTTTGTAACATGAATTGAAATGTCTTGAGACGATTTTCCTCCAATGCATACTTGATGTGTTTTGGTGGTCTTTGTTCTGGTGTCTTTCTTATTTTATCTTCTCCACGTAATAACTGCTCCAGTACCGGTGGCGGAACATCACGAAACTACGTTTCGAATGAAACGCTCATTCTCTCTACAAAGTCTCTTGGATTTCTTGTTTCTTGGTTTCTTGATTGATAATCATTCAGTGCCATCCTGATCAAACATGGAATAGTGAACATTCTTCAATCCTTTTTATCTTCATTCTTCTTTGGTTTTCTTTCTCTTTTTGATTTGGGTTCTCCTATTTCAAGACTTCTCTTCTTTGCAATATCCGCTGCTTTGGTCACTTGTTCCCAATCTCTGGTGGTAAACTGGAAACCAACGTCGTTCTTGAACAGTTGAATCTGTAAATCGTTGTTAAGTTTGAAGACGGTTACATTAGTAGACACCCTTCTTCTTTGGCTGTCGAAACACAAATGAGCTGAACACCAAGTGCACGAGTTTGTATAGTTTTCCTTAAATACAGCGACATCTAGTGGTTGGTTTCCTCTATGACGTCATTAACCAACAGATCATTATCCGTCAGATCAGTGGTAAACATGTTGGATATGGTTTCCATCGGTACACCGCGACAGCGATGTTTCAAGTAAAACAGACAGTATTGTCCACACACTGGTAATGGTCCTTGAAGGCGTTTCGGATTATACTTCCAATATCTGGAATTCTTCTTCAGGAAATTCTCGAATGGTCTGTGTTGTGGTGGTAATCCATAGGAATCAAAGTATTCTGCGTTGTGGTAACTCACAAAGAGAGCCACCCAATGTTCTCCTTTTCTGTGGTCTGGATCCGTGTTGGCTATCAAAGCCGCTGGTCTGTGATCTGGTAATCTTCTTGGTAATTTGTTTCTTGAAAATACACCCAAACATATTCTCTTCAAACAACTATCTGATCGAAGTGCATTCTCTAACTGCAACGTGTTCATGTTGAGTAATCGAAGAATACTTGTCTATTCTTATCCACTTCTATGATGTTCTGGAATTCTGCATACACCAGTACGTTGATTGTGGTTGGTAATTGGTTTTCGAAATGGACTTCTAGTCTCAAGTTTCCTCTCTTCACCAGATCGAAGTGTTGTCCATGTGATAGATCTGGAGTCAGATCGAATACAAATAGGGTGTATCCATTTATGTACTCTTCTCGGCTGATGTGGTTTCTTTCATTCTCATACATTTGTCCAGTTCCTTGGAACAGAGTTGCATAACATCTGGCCACTTCTTGTTGTTCGAATCTAGGTTGTAATGGTTTGGCTGGAATCTGCTGCCCATCCACGTACAATGCCAAGTAACTGATTTTGTAATTCTTGAAATTATATGGATTCTTTGAAAAGTTTCCATTGAAAGCATCGTTGTCTACACATCCCACTACGATGCGTTTAGGTAGTTGGCCTAAAAATAAGTTTTCTTGTGTAATGCTCAGATTTCCTTCGGCACTGAAAACACCTTGGTTTCCACACGATCGATAGGATATTTTGCAGTTGCTTTTGTTAGTGCTTTCTCGTGAGCCATTCTCACGAATGATTGGAGTCTCTCTTTGCGTACAAACATGGATACATCTAGAATTTTGATCTTGTATGTAGCGGTATCGGCCATCAATGCGAAAGCATCTTTGGCTCTATTCATTTTAACATGAACATTAACTCCATTCAACAAGTAACGAGTTTGGAAAAACATGTCCAAATGTAATCTTCCAGTCATGTCCACGATTTTACATTTCTCTATCAATTTCTTCAGAAGAAGAAATCCCTTGGTATCATCTGTCAAATCTTCCATGTGTCCGGCCGTATCCTTGTACCATAATGCATTAGTCAGTTGTGACTTCTTGACAGCTGGTCCATAACCCAACAAAGTTTCTATGAAAGCTCTGTAGTGATAAGTGTTGTTGGAAAGAGATACCAGTTTTTCATTCAAGCTGATATCGATTTGATTAAATAAGGAATGTATCCACAAATTGATTGGGCCCACTTTGGCATCGTGTGCAATTGATGCCCCATTGGAATCTACAACCGTTGCTTTAACATACAAGTATGTCTGTGCCAAATTCAAATAATCATCTCCTAATCCTGCAATGTGGAATTCTATTGGACCACTGTTTCCTATAGTCGCCAAAGGCCTGTGTTCTACCCATTGTCCATGTTCCACACTAGTCTGTGTTGGTGGTATGGAAAACAAGTCGAGTTCGCTGTTGACACACTCACAAGATTTTTCATTAATGAGAGACATCATGCACCGAGATGGTCTTGGGTCTGAACAGTTCTCCTTCTTTTTGTCGATTTGCTAGTTTTGCGTGGTGCTGGCCTTTTTATACTTTTCCTGCCGGGTGGTTTTGAACCACCAACCACTTCATTCCAAGCTCCTGCACCAGCCTCTCTGACTCTTTTGATTGCTGCCTTTTTTACATTTTCCCTTCAATGACATCTTCGGCAAGGGCTGCTCCTTTTCCCAATAACTGTTTTCCCACGGTCCTGGCTGTAGTTTTCAATAAAGGTAACACCATATTCTTCAGTCCTCCCAATATACTTCCCAAACCATATCCTCTCTGTATTTGAGCTCCAGAAAAAGCCGGTAGACCGTTCCCAGCTTGTTTCGTGTAATATTCTTCGTATAATTTGGACTTACAACAGTAAGTCATGTTTATGTGAAATGAAGAGATCTATGATATCTGAAATGAAGTGTCACTGTCACTTTCCCGAACTCGAATGGTACTATGGCTCCTGTGTCACCCCTTATATACACCTGGACTGTACTGAATTTTTTTCGTTCTACTGGTACATAATACACATTCTCAAATGTTTTAGAGATGATATCCCCATATTTCCCACGCACGGGTACGATACGAAGAAGTGGTATTATTGTATCTCCTACGACTTGGTCACGAACCAAGTCACAATATACATAGAGTGAATAAAATCCTTGGTTGACATCGGCAACTCTGGAAGAATTGTAAGTTCCTGATTTAAAAACACTCATTAAATTCCAAAATATTTTGAAGAGTAGGGCTCAATGTGACCACGACTCCATCACGTACCGTGATACGAACTTTACCAGTCACTTCATCCAGTTCAAAAGCTACCTTATCGTGACGAGGCAAGAGTAATTCTTTAACACCATTGATAGCTCGTATCACATCAATGGGATCCGAATAACGACCTTCCTTGAGAGTAAGTCGGTAATTCTTTTTCGAAGACCAGAACACTGTAACGAAAGCTTCTTCTGCACGAATATTTAGCCAAGTATTTGGATACTGAATCTCTGTCAGACCTACTTCCCATTCTCCCGTGAGATTCACTGGTTGTGATAACTGAGTGGTGTACGTAGTCAACGTGTTTTCTGGAAACACGTTCATAGAACTATTACTTGGTAGAGTCAAATAAAACATTACTTTTTCTTAATGGTTGGATTTGGTAACAAATATCCTATGCTACTACTCAAGAGAGCAGTCCACAACTTGCTGTCTGTGTTTTCGAGAGTGAGATTAAAGACACTGGTAATGATGATGATATACAAAATGATTATTTGTGAAAAATAAGTGATCTCGCTCCTTGGAATTCGTTAACCAAACAGAGGCCAAGAACCGTTCGATCCTTCTTCCATTTTGAAGAAACTTCAGAGGTTCACTTCCTTTTATAGGTGAGCTGACTCTGTTTGATCCACGAATTGAACGAAGTTGGGTATCCCAACCACTTTACGAACAATTCCCTTTTCTTACGTCGACCACGTTTCTTGAGTACGTGTTCGATTTTGTAAATAGTTTTATGTGAAACTCGCTGAAGCTCTTCAGTGTAGAATGACCCTTTCAGTATTTCTCCATTATCATCTTGTAAGATGTATGTGACTGGATGTCCTTTCTTGATGGCTACTACTGTGAATAACTCTTCGGTCCAATTGGGCAAATAACCCTTCTCAAAAGTTTTCTTAACTTTATTGATTCTCACTATGTCTCCTACTTTGTACTTTGGTGTCTTGTGTTTTATGGGTTGTCCATACAACCTTTGCCAAACCTCTTCTTGATTTTCAAAGTTCACGGCGATGGGGGCCATACCTATACTGCGATGATGAGAATGATTATATGATTTCACCAAGTTTTGAAGTGGAAAAGTTAGTGTATTGTTCTTGGTAAAATATTTCCACATTTTGGTTTTCAAAGTTCTATTGAATCTTTCTACTATGGAACATTTTGTTTCCACATTTTGTGTAGTGAAAAAGTCGACTTTGTGATCTTTGAGAAAATTCTGAAATTTTCTGTTTAGAAATTCTTTGTCTTGATCAGTTTGTAATTTTTCTGGTTTACGATCTTGTTTGAAAATTTTACTAAAAGCTTTCACGATGGAATCACCAAGTTTGTTTTTGTTGAATTTACTTATGTTTGAAACATCTACCAAGTCAGCTTGCCATTGTGCATCTATACCACTAACTATTACTTTTCTTCTAGGAAATGTACGACGAACAGGTTTGTGAAGAATGTATGTGTCTTGAGTCTCTAACCATTTTACAACTTGTTTGTTTTTTTTTTTCTTGGACGCTCTACGAAGAGCGTCTACACCACCAAAACTACCAGGCCCTTCAGAATCATAGTACAATGCTTCCATGACTGCCTTGTTCAATTGTCAACTCTATTTATACCTTTTTTTCGGTCCACTTTGGCGTTTCTGTTTTCTTTGGTTGTTCTGGTTCCGACTTTATCGGTGCCTGTTTCATAAAATGCCAACGTTCTTTATGACCAATTAATTCTTGGGGTATGTTACTATCTCTCAAAGCTTCGGCCAACATTTCCCATCCCTTTGGTTGGAAAGATTTTTTGTCTTCTAAGTAAATCGTTTAGAAGATTTGTTACATTCGACCCTACCACTGTTTGATCTTTGTAGACTAATTCACCCTTCTCATTCCAAGATATATTTGGGTCACTTCTAATACGATTCAACAACAACTTTCCCTTTCTCTTCATTGTCATAGGTACAGAATCGAGAATGTCTTCGTCTTTATTATCTTTCTCGAATTCGACTTTAATTGGTCGAAGAGCCATTACCTTTTGTTGCAATGTCAAGTATCTTTGTAAAATTTGATTATATTGAGTCATCTTTTCATCAGCCGAAAGAAAAGGGGCATCGAGAATATCTCTCATTTCTCTATCCAGTGATGAAACAGCCAGTTCATTCGGTTGTCTTGGAGTCTCTTGTAGACGTTCCAATAACCTTGGTTCTACCAAAGCCATCTTCTTTGCATATTCCATCATCCAAATATACCTTTAACAGCACCCAATAGTACAGGAGGTAGCAATGCCCCCAAGAATCCCCCTTTCTGCAAGATTTGTCTCCTCTTTTTATCAGAGGTACCTTTGTTTGCCACTGCCCTCACTAGTTGTTTCTGACGAACGAGTTTGGTTCTCTGAGCTTTGGTCAGAGGTACTGCTCCCTTCAGTATATTCGAGGCACAGTCACACAAACAAGTTATCAATACTTTGTCTGCATGTTTTAGTATGGATTTGGCGAGTGCGGGTTTCGATTTAATAAGAACCTTGAGAAGAGCGATGTTGCGCTTGAGACGGTCAGACATGCTTCTGACTCGAGTCAGACTTGTTGCCCCCCTTTTATACTTTTCGGAGGTACACATATTGGGTTTCCCCAGGAAAAAATTGACTTCTTAATCTCATGTGTTCATGAGTATCTTGTTTGAGATCTATTAAAAGGTAGCCATATGGTGTCGAAGTGGCATCTTCGAAAACTTCTCTCAGAAACTTGAAATGACCAGGATACATCTGTGCTACCAAGTGTGAGATCTGAGAACGATCCCTAGGATTTTTAAACAAGATCATGTAATGACTATTGAGAGCTACAGTCCTATGGACTTTATTTTTATCGAATAAATTTTGAACAATGTAGATCACACTAATGTTACGGTGATGACTACCTTTAGTAAATAATCTAGACACTCGAACATCTGCATCGAGCATCAGATCATCCAATATGACTAAACTATCAGATTTTAATTCTTGAGGGAGACCCTCTACGAATTCTACTTGGGGTAAAGTATTGCATAATGGTTGCCATTCACTATAACACCAAATGATGTGACTTGGGACAGGTGATATAATATTTTGAATGTTTTGAATAACCCGATTTACAAAGGATGATTTACCACTACCCGTGGGACCACACAATAAACAAGTGAATGTATGCTTCCAACGAGGATCCATCTTTGTTGTTCTTTGTGGGTACTACTTCCCTTTTATACCTTTTGGAGAGGTGGTCAATATGAACCGTCATCCAAAAAATATTTAAAATTGGTGGCCCTCTGACTTACTGGCTGGGGACAGGTTAAGTTTGTTTGATATTTGTCAAGAAGATAAATATCCAATAACTTAAGCGTCATTACCACCTTTTTTTCTTGTTTCTTCCTTTTATACTTTTTTTCTTCTTTTTTTTCTTTTTTTTATAAAAAAATCATCTATTTACAACATCTATTTACATCTTCAATTAGAATCCAATTGTAACAGGTTTCTTGATGGTCATAAATTCAATCACCAAATCCATAATACAACGTCTCTGTTCATTTCTGAGAGGTTTCTCGAACATATCTTCATATTCTTTCTGTACTGGTGGTGGATTCATTCCAGAAGTATTATGGTGCCACAGTAGATGAACATCATTCTTGTTAACGTTTTCAAGTGCGTCACTAAAACATGTTATAATCTTCTCTTCTTCAGACATCATTAAGCATACATTATGCTGAATCTGACTTGGGTGATCGACTGTACATCCATAGCATTTTTCTTTCACTACAGCGTCAATGTTCTCTTCGACATAATGAGCATATGCCAAGCAAAGTTCATGCTGCAAGCGAACTTGCCTGAGTTCACTATCAATTTCATCAACGATCAATGGTCGTGGTTGGGTTATTCTCACTGTGATCTTCTTCTTCTTCTTCAAAGGTTGTTCTTGATTTGTTTTTTCGAAGTCTTCATGGTTAGTAGGTTTAGTAGTGTCTTCAGTTAAAGTTGTTTGTTGGGTTTTGATGGCTGCATCTACTTCTTCTATTTGAGATTTCAAGGCATTCCATTCTTCTAAAGATAGAGCAATACCAGTCTTCGTAGGATAAGGTTTCTGGTCTTTTCCCTCCAGGTATCTTCTGAGATGATCTTCAGTTCACCCTGGTACTGGGTGACGTTAGCATAAGTCTGCTTGGTGCCAATTCGGAACATCTTCTCTGGTCAATGGTTCGATCATGAATGATGCCAAGTCCATGTTTTTGCCTAATGTTATATATATTTGACGGGCGTGATTTTAAACATCACACCAGTTCAACAAATTTTGATTGAGTCTTTGATTCTTGGTTGGGGTTTGTGTTTGTTTCCTATAGGATTATAGGTTAAAGTTGGAAAATTTAGAAAATTAGTATAGAAAGTAATGGGGAAGAAACACAATGAGAATACAAAAATTTGATTGGTTGATTAACTTCGATCAGATTGTTCAGTTTGGCGATCAAACTGCAATCTTGATCCTTAAACTGTAGGATATGGCTCTCTGCATTTTATACTGGCTTGGGACAGGTCAAGCTACAAACCTCTGTCCAATGGAGATAAGTCAAATAGCTCGAGTGCATTCCCACCCCCTACAGTTCGTATCCTCTTTGAGGGATTTTTTTTTGTTCATCAAAAAAGAAAAACGAAAACAACATGTCCAACTTTCAATTTAGTTTTTCTATCATAAAAATTTCTCATTTCTTTTAAATATTCACAACAGAGAATTTCTTAGTAATGACGATGATGATGATTTATTCCTTTGGTTATACAATATGGCTAGCCTAAAGGACACCAGGAATCAACTTTAGAAAAATGAAATGAAACTAAAGAAGTATCATCTGGTTCCAATAGGTGTAACCTAAAAGATACCACGAATCAACATGTTTTTAAAAATAAATGGAACTAAAAAGTTTTGAATGAAACTAAGTTTTGAATGAAACTAAAAAGTAAAGAAGTATCATCTGGTTCCAATAGGTGTAACCTAAAAGATACCATGAATCAACATTTTTTTAAAATAAATGGAAATAAAAAGTTTTGAATGAAACTAAATTTTGAATAAAGAAGTATCATCTGGTTCCAATAGGTGTAACCTAAAAGATACCATGAATCAACATTTTTTTTAAAATAAATGGAACTAAAAAGTTTTGAATGAAACTAAGTTTTGAATGAAACTAAAAAGTAAAGAAGTATCCTCCACTTCCAATAGGGTTAGCCTAAAGTATATCAGGAACATGATGATGATGATAATGATGAAAAAACTCTCTGTATTAGAATAAAAAAAAAATTGAAAAATCTTTATGCCAGAAAAATGTATTGCCTTGTAAGACTTGCCATTTAGAATTTTTTTTGTTTGAAGACTGCCATATAGGACTTTATGAGGACTGCCATAAATGACTTTAGAGAATGCCATATAGGACTTTATGAGGACTGCCATAAAGGACTTTAGAGAATGCCATATAGGACTTTTTACTTTGAGAAAAACTTGCCATATAGGACTTTATGAGGACTGCCATAAAGGACTTTAGAGAATGCCATATAAGACTTTTTCCTTTGAGAAAAACTTGCCATAAAGGACTTTATGAGGACTGCCATAAAGGACTTTAGAGAATGCCATGAAGGACTTTAAAAATTTGATGAGCCTAATTTGATTGAGTAGACCACCTAAAAACCATTTCGTTTTTTTTAGGAATTTTTTGGTCAACTAAATAGAACTTTTTTTGTAGGCAAAAGCTAGACTTGGTTCAGGTTGTAGAAAAATATGACACTCACTCAATTGTTTCTTCTTTAAATCTCTAGTGGTATGGTGCTAACTCCATCTTCTAAAACTTTTCGTTTTGGGTAGAAATATGATAGTCCATCTCTGCTCTGCTGGTAGGTATACATAGAGTTGTCATTCATCACAAATCCTCGGTTGATGCCAGATCCACTTTGTTGAGTCTTCAAAACTTGCAGATATCTGTCTTTTGTCAAATCGTTGTGGCGTTTGCTGATTCCCTTACAACTGAATTTATTGGTGGCACCGAAACAATAATATGTTTTACTACACAGTCCAACAATACCAGTTCCTTGCCATTCTACCTTAAACAAGCCTGGAGTTCTCCTGTCAAAACGCTTTCTTTCTTGGCGGCATGAGGGTGACAGCCATTCTTTGCCTTCTAATTTGGTTTTCACATAATCATCTCTGTGGAAATCACAACACTCTGATGGAAACCACTTGTGATTCTCTTTGTAAAATTCTACTCTCTTCTCTGGTTTCACTAATTCATCTATGGATGGTGACGAGGTACATATATATGCAGAATCTGTGTCCATTTCAGCATATTCGAAATCTTGGCGGTTGATAAAAGTATCGATGACATCACAATAGAACTGAAGCATCCGGAGTTTCGCCTACTGGTAAACAAAGAATCCGATGTGAAGTGGCAGATCCAACTTGATGGTCTTCTTGTTGAATTCGACTTCATATAATGTTTCATCTAATGGATTCAAGGCTCTGAAGGACATGTCATTTACAGCTTTGGTGACTTCTTCGTCGTCGCAATAGCACACACGTCGATGCTTCTCTTTGTTGGTGACGGTTTTGCCATATCCAGAATTTCCCAACAGCTTCATGGTGTCGGCAACGATCGACTTGTCAGGGTCAACATCTCCTTGTCTTCTTGCTTCAGATACTTCATCTCCAATTTTTTTAAAACATCTTCTTGGTTTATATTGGATAACTTGATAGACGTGATCAACTTCAATACCATGCTGGAGGTACCACTGCAGTAAAGGGGTTGCAAACAACATTTTTTCTGTTCCATAGCTTCCGATCAAACTTCTACGGGGTTTCTTCATGATTCCATTCTTATCGGCAAAGGACTTCATGTGTTCACCAATATCATCTATGGAAATATCTGTATTCTTGAAGATAGGTGTCATCTCTCCTAAGTACTCTTTCAGGTGATCTGGTACATGTATATCACATTCGACTAAACCAAACAGTTCACCGGTCTTCACTTTGTTCAGTATTTCTTCCTCTGTCATAGCACCATCTATTTTGTCTGAAAAGTTCTCTTTCAGGAAGGCTTTGAGTGTGGCATCGGTCTTCTTCATCTCTCTCCACTCACACTCCCAGATTTCAATAAGTTTATAGCCCAAATCGGTGATGCACTTTGCATTGGTACGGGTGTCTTGTAGCAGTTCTTTCATCGGTTTATCTCTGACTTCATTATGGATGATAGGAAGGTCATTCTTATATTTCATGCAGGTATGTCCGTGCCAGAAGCAGCCATGGAATTGGTATACAGTCTGTGCAACCATCAACAGGCAACTGTCTTCGACCAATCATTTTTTTCAGCTCCGTTAAACTGATGTCTGATGTGGATGTCATCCCTCATGGATAAAAACTCTAACCATTGTTCAGCCATTTTACCATACTTCATTGGATGTTCTGGTTTAAACTGGTTTTCTTCACGACGTCTAATACCCCAACCCGTTGGCATCTCTTGCATTAGGCACCAAAGATATAATGCATTCGCATCAAAGCCTATAATACTTCCACATGGTTTTGCTTCTTTGCCATATTTTGTTTCTCTGATTCGGGTAACATCTTTCTCGTGGTATCGGTTGAAGATAATTGAAGGTCCACCAACGATATTATCTTTCACCAAGTGATGCAGGTCTTTATTCTTCTGGTTAAATAATGTGAAGTAAGTGTCATCATTCATGGTCTGGAACAGGTATTTCAACGTGAGGCCCGGAACACTGATACCATCTTTAAACATGTCGATGTGGCGTTCTTGGTAGAAAGTAAACTGCTTGTCAACTGCTTCAAGGAATGGTTTTACATCTCGGTTATTATACCAGATCAGAAAATCACGAAAAGTTGTCATCTCCAGGTCGTTCCATACATGCTGGCAGTACTGGAATTCTTCATTGGATATATTTTCTTTCTTGAGAGAACTGTAGAAGGCTTCATGGTCTGGTAGGTGGTCTTGATCCAATTTGTTCATGCTGTCGATCCATTCATATGGTAAAAATCCCTTCGTCACGGAGCAGCCAAATGCTTTCAAAAACTTGTCATAGCTGAATCCTGGAGCGAGGTAGTTGCAAATATCAACAAACTTGAAAGATTCTGTCGAGACGCACATGTAGTTATTCGATTTCTTCACTGCAAACTTGAGTGGATTCTGTCTCTTCAGGTATGTCATCAGTTCACGCTTGACTACATTCATATCATATTTTCCAGAGTTGAATCCGATGACGGGCATCTCTTGCAGGTAGTCTTGAAATTTCTTCTCCAATTTTTGTAAAGGGTGCATATTGGATGTATCTTCTCCAGTAGCCCTGGTTTCCGCTTCCAGCGTTTCATCAATTTTCTGTCTGAGTTCAAACAAGGTCCAAGCATGGTAGGTCTGCATCAGTTGGTGGCAATGAGATGAAATAGCTGTGAGGTATGTCATCATTTCTTCAACAAGTTCTTGAGAATTTCCATTTGTAATAAAACATTTCGGTTCTTGGTATTCTGGAACATTACTACATATGCGCACACTCAATGGTCGGTGTTCTGCTTCCCATATCAGTTTATCACTGTCAGCAGGTAAACTGGATTTGACAAAGTAACTTTCAAAATCAAACGTTGCACGGTATGGATAAAACTTCTTCTCTTCAGATACTTCTATACCTTCATCTTCTAACAGATCAAATATGGACTGGGATGGATGGTATACACCGCCAATATACTGGTAATTTACTTCATCTGTACAGGTTTTCTCGTGACGACTGAGTCTGTAAACCTTTTCCCATAATTTGCCGCATTTGCGGCATTCAAAGGATTTGCAGTATTGGTCTATATCGATGATGTAGCTAAAATGGTTCTTGTAAACGTTCACATACATGGTATCTTCATACTTTCTGTGAGATCTCTGTACTAATTTGGCAACAATTTGGTCATCATCATTCTTGACAAGTTCATATACTTGGATATTTACTTCAAAACATTTCTCCAAGTCAGGTAATTCGGCTAAAGTTACTCCACGGAATTCATTCTTTGGCTTCTTTGTATACTTGTTGTACATGGCATCTGTTGTATTATTCAATGTGTGTGCTGCGGAACCACTCCATAAAGCTAAACAGCGGAACATACACAGGTTATCATCATAATAAAACTGGTGACGTTTATCTTTCACCAAAGCATTTACTGCTTTGTTCTGGAGAATGTAGTCAGGAAGATCTTCTGCCATCCCAATTGGGTGGTCTTTCAGCTTATTCACATAAAATGTGACGTTCGTAACTCTCTCCACAAGCCATTTGGTGTTGGGTCGTTTTAATTTGGCCCATTCCAGGATATCTTCTTCCATGACATCATCAAGAAATTCTTCAAAGTCTTCTTGGCAGCTTACAAGTTGTGGAACATCAAGTACCCGGGCGTTGTTTTGTGATGGATGGTAATACTTCAGTTCATTCGTTTCATTGTGTCGCAGGATAAAACCAAAACTCAGATCAATTTTAAATCTTAGCTGTTGTGGCAGAAATATGGTAGTCATCAATTCATCAGTCATCATATTCAGGTTCACATCGTTGATCCGGTAGTTATATTGGTCCTGGACTCTTCTGTTCATCATGTGGCGAGTTCTAATAGAACTCCAGTTATCTTCGTACACGGTCAACATCTCATCTGGCTCTTCTTCGGACATCATGTTCTTTTCAAACTCAATTGGGTCAACATCATAATGGGTGGTCGTCGTAGTCCGTGGTTGTTTAGGTGGTCCTCTCTTCGGTTCATCAGTCTTCCTTTTAGATGGTACAGGAACTGGTCGGTGGGCAACGCTCTTGTGTCGATTAAAATGGAGTAGTTGGTTGAACTCCTGGCCGCATTCCATACATGTATATGTCTCCAAATATTTCTTCAGATGGTTTACCAAATCTTCTTTCCTCGTAAAGGTCTTGTTGCAGTTGGTACAATCGTGGGTCTTCTTCTCTCCGGTGGCGTGCTTGGTACGCACATGGCGATTCCGGTTGCAGCGGTCCGTAAAGGTCTTCCCACACTCTTCACAGGCGTAAACATCAGTTCTGGTAACGGCAGTAGCAGCTTCAGACTCCATCTTCATAAATTTTTTGCAAAGGCAAAATTGCTATAGAACACTCTCTAGCGATGTGTTCAGTGCGAAGGGTCGAAACAGAATAACGCGACGTTATTCTTCTCCGGAATTTATTTAGACGTGACGGACGTTTTTGAAAACGTCACGACGTCACAACGTTTTTTCATCGATATTTTCATTCTCGATGGGTGTTTGTGTTTGTTTCCTATAGGATTATAGGTTAAAGTTGGGAAATTTAGAAAATTAGTATAGAAAGTAATGGGAAAGAAACACAATGGGGATCCAGAAATCTGATTGGTGGATTAACTTCGCTCTGATTGGTTAGTGTAAAAACATCTTGATCCTCATTAATTTTATTATTTAAAATCATGTAGTTAAGGGGGTCATTTAAAGAAATTGCTAAATATAGACCCTAACAATTAGTTAGGGGGTCAGTCAAGGATGTTACTAAAAATAGAGCGTAGGAATTTATAAAAATATAGTTCCAAGTAGAAGCAGAGGATTTCTGGGTAAATTTGTCCTATATCACTACGTGCTATTCTTAATAGGGAAATAACATGTCATGGGATCCAAAAAAAATTGGAACATTAGACCACTTCAAACGAACACACCCCCTCGGTATTACGTGCTACTCGTAATAGGGAAATAACACGTCATGGGATCCAAAAAAGGGATTCTTAAAGAATTCGAAATAATACAAATTGACGGTTTTATTTGGGTAATTACATGAGGAATCTGGGAAAATCCGAACCAGAAAATTACTCCACTTCAGTCGAATGCACCCCCGATACCCTCTCGGTACTATAGCACTACGTGCTAAGCCGATCAATTGGGGAAATAAAGTCAATTTCGGTGATTTCGGGTGGATTTTGGTGATTTGGGGGGTTTGTCGGTTTGTTTGTGGTAATTAGATTTACTCTTCTACAATCGAACACACCCTCAAAACATACCCCGTCTTATTGCAGAACAATTGGGTAACATAGCAATCACGTGCTACCATAGTAACCAAGATGGCGGCCTCCTGTATACAAAATGGACGACGGAAACACGTATCACCCTAACAACACGCGCTGCGCATGCGCACTCACACCACCTATCACTAGGGAGATGACGTCACAATATGGCCGCTTACGCGGGTTACCATGACAACACAACATGGCGCCACTAGGTCACGTGACATGACGTCACTTCCGAGGTCCGGCACCGAGGTCCGGCCAATGGGCCCTGAAAAGCCCGAGCTATACTACTCATGTCCCCTGTCAACAAACATAATAACGTATATGTCCCGTTCTTACACAAGTAAAATTGAATTGTTGTAGTTGTACAGCGAATATTAGAAAGCAGACGTTGTTTCGGTAAAGTGTTAACTTTTATCATGACAAACTGCAGTGATTTCCCTTTATTCAATGTTTACGTACGCAATCAACGGGGCGATATGCTCTCGATTCGTTTCAGTTTATGTTACAGTAAATTAATGAAAAGAGACCTTATAGTCTAATCGGTTTCATGAATAATTACCCATGTTTACATAACTAATCTGTTTGTACGTAATAACGGTACTTTTGTGTGTATTTTACTTCAGTTAAATGTATTTGTCTCAGTTGATTTCAAGTGAAAAAAGACATTGCGATGAACCGTTGCTCATGGCGACGAGACGCTTTCCTTGACAGTGGACATAAGAATCGCTGACAGTTGACATATGCGCGTGCCCGGCGACATAAAATAAAATTAACATGGCATTGACCAATCACTGCAAGGTTTTGCGGTTGGTATCGGGACATAGCGACTCATTGTACTCAAAGGACGATTCATGGTTAATCCATCAGTTACTCGTCTCCTTCATTTTTGAGACGCATCCAGTTATACTAATACACACCAGGAGGTTAATGTACGGCCTTTCCACCGACTCAGTAACATTAGATTCCAAACAATCATCAAAAAATTAATAAATGAAGCACCGGGTGCGACCCGGTGCTTCTTTAATTAAAATTTTGCTGATGATGATTTTTATTACCCGATAAACGCATGCATGGACATCACTGCCCACGCGTGGATTATGACTAGTCCACGGCGACTCTACTGGATATAAAGCGTTTTCATCCATCCATATTATCAGGGAGGTAAAGAGGATCTCGGAGGGGGAGGGGAGTCATCCAGCCAGCAGACTCACGCATCTCTACATTGAGAAAACATCACATTTTCTGGCTCCGAATGTAACAAATTCCCTATCGGCCGAAACATTGTTTTGTGAAGTCAAAAATGTGCATTAATTTTGTGAATTTGAGAGCAACTTAAACGAGGGACGTTTGGTCATATCCTTAGAATAAATAGTCTGTGCACTCCCTTTGAGCTAATTCCCAAATAGACGGCAATGACGGGGAGGTAAATATGATGTTGGTCTACACTCTCTCCCTCTCTCTCTCAACTATTTCTGGAAACAAATGGTGGAGAGTGGGTGGTCATGAACCTCCTGTGCTTACGCCCCTGTATATTATCATTTACATTTGTACATTGTGAGAAGGAACAAAGTAGACTGCATTTTGATGTATGTGTAATATTGGAAGGTATAACTAATTTTCAATTTTTATTTTGTAGATCTGTCCTCTGTTAACAAGACAAGCTTCTTCCGACCACCATAGTAATTCGATAAACATTACCGGATCGAAAACCAAGCTGATTGTTTGTGCATCTATGTTCATGTTATGTCTTTACGTATATGAGTTGTTGGCCTCTTCGTAAGACGTCTTTAGCTAATTGACATTTCAAGAGAAACGTCGTTTACGGGAGGAGACATTTTGCACTGTTGAACATCATAATTTTTATCCGTAAGCAAAACAATCTTCGAAACAACTAGATTGAACGTTTCAATAAGACGACACGACAATTATATGGTAGTCTTTATCTGACGATCTGATGAGTCTTTCTACAAATAATATGACACAGGATCTGACTTACAGTCACTACAATGAGTACATAGTGAGTGTGTGGATATGGAAAATAGTTCCACCAATTTTAATAGCAGTTGGTACAATTGGAAATTTACTTTCAATACTTGTGTTGACGAGAAAACATTTGCGCCGTTCAAATATATCTTTGTTTCTGATTATCCTCGCAGCCGCTGATATCGCTTCGTTATATATGTGCTTACTTCCCAGATGGCTTCTCAAACTATCGCTTATTCATCTGAACGTCGGAGCATGCAAATTTCTTATGTTTTTCACCTACTTTTGTGTGGATATGTCGGTGTGGACACTGGTATCAGTAACCGTATACCGTGCTGTATCTATATGGATTCCCCACAGAATGCACGGCTGGAACAAAATTAAACTTGCACTTATCGTTGGAGCAATACTAATTGTGTTATTTGCAATAAATGCTCATGTATTATACGGTATTGACGAGGTTGACGGTGCAGCAGACGACATACTAGTTTGCTTCCCAAATAAGCCAAATTACATCAAATTCTATCAGACTATATGGCCGTGGATAGACTTGTGTGTCTTCTGTGTTATACCATTCACCATTCTTGTAGTCGGAAATGTGTCCATTATAATAAAGGTTATGAAAAGTAAGAATAAACTGAACAGTAACAAGGTATCCACGGTGGGCCAAAATGCTCAAAAGGAGAGTCAGAGTAGGACGTCGACCATGACAACGACAATACTCGTTTTGAATACTGCGTTCTTTGTAACAACATCACCAGTATCCGTGTATTTGATTGGTCTCATTTATTGGGACACAGAGCAGCCGTATGAGATAGCAAAACATAAACTTGCATGGGTATTAGTTTTGATGCTAATGTTTACAAACAATGCTATCAATTTCTTCATATATTGCCTGAATGGAACTATCTTTAGAGACGAACTTGCTGTTATCTTCTGCGGGAAGAAGAATAGAAGAATCGGCGCAACCGGAGCCCAAACGGAGACTTTAAGGTGACATCTACGAGAATGAAGTGATATAAAAGCGTGATACATTAGCAGTTTGGTCGCACGGAAGCGTATTAGCGTCACACCATACTTTATATTAAGTTATAACAAGATAGCTAAGTTGTAGTAACAATATAGCTAATTTGTTATAACATGATAGTTAAGCTGTTGTACCAAAATAGCAAAGTTTTTAAAGCAAGAGACAACAACAGTGACAGCTATGTTGTTATAACAAGATAGTGAAGTTGTTGAATGATAGCTAAGTTGTTATAACAAGGTAGCCAAGTTGTTGCAGGATAGTTAAGTTGTTATAACAAGATAGGTAAGCTGATATCATAAGATAAATAAGTTGTTATAGCTACTTAAACACCTTCACGGGCAATCGATATTAATTCAAAAACCACGGGGTATAACATGTTGTTAAAATTTCTCGTTATGCGGACCTCGAACATGATCTAACGGTGAAAATCTAGTGGGAGCCACCGAAAGCAGGGTATCGATGAAGGTGCATCAAGTTAGGGAATGAGTCAGTATACTGCATGAATACTATATACTATACTAATATTATATTATGCAATTATTTGTATAGTGACGTGTATGTGTACGTGACTTTGGTTATATTGTGTGGAAATGTGATAGAAAATGACGAGGAAGGAGAGAGTTGTTGTAACAAATATGTTTTCCCCGTAAAACGGTTGGCATTGTAAATAACGTTGAGACTCCATTTTACGAGCGACCTCTAACCACCACTGTCAGAGACAAAGTATCCAAATGTACACACCAGTCCCCAAAACAACGAAACGACTGTCTTAAGCTCCAATACCCCTTCCCCACACACACCCCCCAAACCACCACTGTCTTCAGTAGACGATGGGTCTACTAACCACCCCTTTTAGGTCCCAAGAGTCCTCAAATCGCAACTGTCATCAGAACCCATGTTCTCAAACCATATTCCCCCGACTGGTAAAGGCAACATTAAACCCAAAATAAATGACCGTACAACTATCATCTATCCATACTATATACCCAGAGCTATGAACATGTATACCTCACTGCACATACCATATCATATTACAGTATACATGCAATATGTATATATCAACATGATATACTATAAACCCTTTACCCAATGCAGACGATATCAAAATTTATTATTTTAAATATCATTTTTTTAATTTTTTTCAAACAATTTCAACAAAACCATATAATGCGACCCCTCATTGGAACTTGCTTGACGAGCTCGTTCCAAAGAGGGGTCACATGATATAGTTTTGTTGAATTTTTTCAAAAAATAGTATTTTTTCAGCTGCTGAATTTGCATATTACGCGGGGGGGGGGGGGGATGCGGGCGATTCGTTGGTTAAAGGGTTAACCTCTTCTCCTAATAGTGTGCCTTTCGTCAACCCTCTTCTGGCGCAAATCGAGGCATTATATTTTTGTAACAATTTAAGTATTTTGTTGTAACAACATAGCTTTCTTGTTATAACTATACTCTCTTGTTATAACAACTTTGCATAAATTATTGGGTGACGCTAACACGTAGCCATAGTGTCAAATGAATTGGAACAAAATATCTGTTGAGTTGGTTCGATAATGTTTTACTAGAATATTGTATAATGTAGTGCAAACTGACAGACGGGATAGTAGTAGGGGGATTGGAATCAACGACCCGAGGTGGAGATTTTTTAATGTATTTCACTTGCACTGAACAAAAAAAGGACATTTCCCAATATTTGTATTGTATCGAGTAACGTTGAATATGCACGACAATCGTGGTATAATATATTTGTTTCGTAAATGTAGATAATTATTTTATGAATGCATTAATTTCAGCACTAGATAAGGGAAGCTATGTTTCAGTCTCCTGTCAAAATGGCTGAACGATTTTTACTTTGGAGAGTGTTTTTTTAAAGAATTCATACATATCACAAAGGGCATCAAACATCTGCAAATTACTGGAGACACTCGATGTGACATGTTTCCAGTAATTGTTGAAGTTCGATGCGATATATATTATAGATTGGATTAACCCATCGATAATTCAAAGTCCTTGTAAAATATACAAGCACAAGCATGGGTGGTTCCGGGGGTGGGTAGGGCGCTCCTCTATTTTTACGGCTCATTTCTTCCCACGCACTAATACCAGGGAACAGGACAGCATACTCGATAACACATAGCTATTGTTATTGTGTTATCGCGTATAGCAGCATATCCTTGCATACAACTGCAGCTCTTGTGAGCGAGCCATTATGGGCTGTCTTTTATCAAAATTTGAATAAGTCTATGTTGATATTTTGGTAAGAAAACATTGTGGTAATTTCTAGAAAAACGACCGGATGGCCATTTTGACCTCCCATTTCCTAACCCGCGGACGAGAATGGGATACTCCTAGAGTGCTCTGACTCATCTCTCAGCTACGGTTGTGTCACTTTCCTGTATTCTGGAGATAAACGTTGCATTTATTCTGTCATATCTTGTTTGACAGAGCTCCATGAGCTCTGTCAAACAAGATATGATGATTAAATAACTGCATTGGATGTACTGAGGCCAAATATGTCTGTAAGCAAAGGAAAACCACGGCGTGTCAGGGTAATTTCTCAATTAAGGGTACAATTTGTACTGGAGGTTTGGTAAATGATTTTGTGTTTGGAAATTATATTCAGTTAACAGGGTTATTCAGTTAAGAGATATTAAATTAAGTGGGGTCCATTGTACTTGCTTGGTCTACTGTTAATTATGTTCCTGAAAGGGTGATGCATTCTATTTTGTTCTGTATTGTCACTTGCCCATGTCGCCGGTCATAATTTAAATATATATTCTTAAATGGTCATTAATTAATCTTCGATTTGTCTTATTTTATTCCGAAAGTGTCCAACGAATGTTTCTGGTGTTTAAGCGATTAATTAAATAGCAGATGATCTCATATTCTAAAAGTGAAAGGACGCTAAACAATGTTCAATTTATGATTCGGTTATTTTGTGTTATCGTTTGTAAAGTATATTTTTGTTTTATTTTATTCTCGAAATAATTTAACACTTTGTTAAATATAGACGGCTGGATGGTTCAGTGCGAATGAAAATAACTAACTTATCTGTTTAATATTTCAGCCTAGTATGTTGGTCCAGATCTGAATCAGAAAAAAGACTCAGGTAGACTTTCAAGATGGTGTGCTGATCAGCTTTCCGCAAAATCAGACTTTTAGCTGAGGCTTCTATCCATTAACCCTTTACCCAACGCAGACGATATCAAAATGTATTATTTTAAATATTATTTTTTCAAAAAAAATCAACAAAACCATATCATGTGAACTAGCTCGCTCCATCGAGGGGTCATATGATATGGTTTTGTTGAATTTTTTGGAAAAGTAATATTTTTCCAACTGCTGAATTTGCATATTACCCGGGCGGATGCTGCCGATTCGTTGGGTAAAGGGTTAACCAGCTAAGGCCCGAAGGTGTGGGTCTCAACTTTTTCTTCTGAAATGGTGGGGCGAATGTTGAAATTTTCCGATAGGCGGGCCGTTAACAGTCGGAACGCACTGGAACCTTGTTCAGTCTACTTCTTTCAAATAATAATAAAGGAATTCTTTAACCCTTTACCCAACGTAATGGCCAAAACCGGCCAGCGCTATTCTCAAAAATCGCCAATTAATTTTCATTTTTTTTTCATTTTTTGTCTCAAAAACATAGGTTATGACCCCTCGTTGGAACGAGCTCGTCGAGCTCGTTCCAACGAGGGGTCATAGCCTATATTTTTGAGACAAAAAATGAAAAAAATTAGTTATTCAATAATTCTTTTTGCAAGTGTCGTCTGCTTTTCATGTTAGGTAAAGGGTTAAAATAATATTGATAAGGGTTAAACAAATAAAAATCTGTTTCCCAGGTCCTCCCGCATGTTCCTTTTGACTTCCGCAGGCTCTCTTTTTATAACCAATGCAAACCTAAAACAAATAATTCTTAAATGGCTTTTGTCCGATATTGTACCCATGTTAATAAACTTGCCACTTCAGTGCAAGAAGGCTTTGCAATGCTTTAGCATCCCAAAGCCTTCCTTCTTGCACTCAAGGGACGTAATACACCACCACACATGCTATTCTGTAGGTTATGAGGCCTAAAACCTAAAACAAACCAAGAACATGAACATTTTAATGGCAAAGAAATAATTACAAAAATAAATTAAAAAAAAACGCCCGCCCGCATGCAATTTTACAAAAAAAAAAAAATGGCTGAGAGACAGAAGATCTTCTTTGTGAGACCAAAATAAAATGTTTTCTAAATGACTACTCAATTGTCCTATACTTATAACAAGCGCTTTCATACACAGAATATATGAAACATAGGGTATTTTGCATAATTAAAATTGTGGTTTCACCAACTGATCATATTTTTTGTTAGATTAGCGGTATTCTGAAAAAAAGACTGACTTCTTCAAACTATTTTCAAAACAAAAACAAATTTGTATAGACTTCTGAAAAACATAACATTATAAGTTTAAAACTTCCCGAAATGTAGACGAGAGAATTTGAATAATGATCAGATTGAGATAGATGTGTATGACCTGCTAATCCGAACTCTTTCAGATGTACAGAGACATTCTCATTCGGCTGTCATCGGTGTCACCGGTGTCATCGATCACACCAACGACAACCGAATACTCTGGACAAATAATATCAGAGGCGGAGGACCGGGGGGCACAGGGGGCACGTGCCCCCACTTTTTTTCATCAATTATAGGTACCCGAGCTGCATTTCCGGACAAAACATACACAAATCCGATGGTTACTACACATCACCTAAACATATATGACAACATTGATTTTCAAAATGTTATTGAATAAAAGTTGAAAGCTCCAAATGGAGCGTAATAATCCAAAGGACGGTTTCAAAGTTTTGATTAGCCCTTTGAACCCTACAGGCCACTTTTCAAGCTCATGAACATGATACAGTAGAACCTGTCTTGAGAGACCGCCCTTTGGGCCACACAAAAGTGGTCTCTCAAGACAGGTGGTCTCTCATAACAGGTTTCAGCTTTTCTCAAGTCAGTGAATAGCCAAACACAAACTTCAGAAAAGGAGAAGAATGGATTTTTGTAATTAATTTGTAGTTGTTCTTTTTTATGAAGTTTTTGTAACAAACTGAAATGGACTGTTATAAAAATTATAAAAATAAATTAGTGTTGAAAATCTTCATTGAAGATTTTCAACACTAATTTATTTTTATAACAGTCCATTTCAATTTGTTACAAAAAGATTTTCAACACAAATTTATATTTATTCCTATCTGTCACATTTCATGTATGTATGAAATTGTTTATTTAGCAGTAATCCTAATCTTTCCACAGGGGTCTTAAAAAAACATCTCAATCTTTAATGAGTTATGTACATGTAACTGAATAACAATTGAAACCCAATTAAGAGATTTTAATACTTTTAATTATGTTAGTATAACCACAATGGATTTTCCAATTCCAGAACAGGTAAAAAGTTTTTATCATGGTTTCAGTCTTCAAAGGGGCGGTCTCTGAAGACAGGTCCATTATGGCATAAAAATACAAGTTGGTGTCAGGTCACAGTGGCCTCTCAAGACAGGTGGTCTCTCAAGACAGGTGGTCTCCCATACCAGATCCATTATAGAGTAAAACCGATCGGTGCCTGGCAGATGTGGTCTCTCAAGACAGGTGGTCTCTCAAGACAGTGGTCTCTCAAGCCACGTTTTACTGTACGTTATAAATTCATTAAGTATGATAGCTGGTAAGTGAATGTGTGGGAAAGACCAATCAATATTTTCAACGTGCAGCCCTGAGGCTGCACGTTGAAAATATTAATTGGTCCGTCCACAAATAATGAATATGGCCTTTTCAAAATGCTTCCATTGAATTGATATGGAAGATACCACCAGTGTTAGAAGGGTTAAGAATAAACAAAACAAAATAAATACGTTGAGGTTAGTGTCTTAAATAGAGTGGGTTCAAGGGTGAGGGGTAGCGTATATAAATTTATATAGTTTGCATGAATACACCACCCCGCCACCATTGACACCCCCTCCACCCTACTCCCTTGCGGTTCCCAGGAAGGTGTGACCCCCATTTGTTTGGAACTTCCGCCACCTCTGAATAATATTTGAGAAAATGATATATAATTTGAGATCACACCGGCAAAACTTTAAACTGTACTACTGAATATTGAGTAGGACCGTGGGTAACCCATCAAAGGTCAAGGGGGAGGTGTGTCAGAAATTCGTCGGAAAAAATACTGTCGAAAATGGAAAAAAAAGTTAGGAGAAAAAGGTGGATGGGTGGTCTAACATGTCGAAAGGTAGAAACCATCATATGATACTGGATACTTTTTTCCGACACCCTCCTGACGGACAACAAATAATTACCGCAGACATGGTCACGGAGATGGATGTGGAACGCACCGTCCCCCTCCCCCCAATAGTTTCGGGCCTGATAATTTTCATTAATTTTCATTTTTTGTCTCAACAACATAGGTTATGGCCCCTCTTTGGAACGAGTCGAGCTCGTTCCAATGAGGGTTCATAACCTATGTTTTTGAGACAGAAAATGAAACAAAATAGTTGTTCAAGAATGATGTTTAAAAGTGTCGTCTGCTTTTCACGTCAGGTAAAAAGTTAAATACAGGGGTTATTACTTGGTTAGTTTCATATAGGTCGAGATATTAGCCCTCGGTAACTTCATATCAGCCTTCGACTTCCAGACTCAGGCTGATATGAAGTTACCCCCAGCTGATATATCGACCGACATGAAAATAACCACGTAATAACCTCTATTTTTTAATGCTGGTCCACAAATCTTTTTAGGAATGTTACCATGATACCATGAATTCTTAATCACCGCCTAAACCCCACACACCGAACACATTATAGCCTGATTTACTAGGCAATTAGAGTTTATATACCTTCTCCGGCAGACATAATTCATGTAGCCCCCAGCAGCTTGTACTGACAAATAAGACCCTACACTTTCAAGGTGGGGAGGTTTGGCAGCAGTGCGGTCCCTTAACCCCAATAGGCTGTGTGACGGTACTGTTGACAACACTCCTTGATTCTCTCTAATCTTAGGATTGCGGTCGTAACGTCAGTATGCTGAATGATCGACATACAGCGCTGCTGGGGTTGCATGTAATGTATATACTGATTATCCCGGACATGCAGTGTATTATATTTGTTGTTATTCACACCTAGCTTTACACCATGTAAATGGTTAAACGTGAATAAATAAATGAAATGAAAACCACAGCAGGAGAAAACCCTTATCAATGTTCAGGTTTGTCGCTCAAAGGACAAGATTAAAATTACTAAAACAGCATATTTAGATTTCGAGTGGTAACATTAGTTCTGTTTACCACAGATCATTCAAACTTCCAGAAGGTAATCACATATGGACATAGACAGTGTTGATGTGTGCAACCGTAAACTGAAGGCCATGCCGCCGTTATCACAAATAAGACTTGGTTAGAAATTTGTTTCCGGGCAATGCCTTTTGTTCCACATAACGGAAATTCGACAAATTCACAGGGAAATTTCAATCTTGGAATAAGAACACTGTCGATTTCTCGGTTTTGTCGCCCAAATAGCAAACTCACTTTTGCTACAATGCACGTTTGTGTTTCCGTGCAACAATTTTAGTTTTATTTAACCCAATTCAGCCATAATTTCATAATGTAATTGCACATGAAAGGAAGAGGAACATGTCAATTTTAAAATCGATATCTACAAGGCCAAAGATCGCGCGACTGCTACTCTAAATAGATCTTCGTGGAAATTTAGTGTCTGGCCAGTAACTTTTCTATTTTATCTCGCATGTTAACCATAATTACAGATTAGGCACCAATTTTGCGAGAGGACGAAATATATCGACTTTGCTGTCTGCAATGTTTAGTAGAAGGTTATGGTACTATTACTGTAAATAGAACTTTGTCAAAGCTTGATTTCCAGGCATATATCCCATATATCCACCTACCACAAGTGTCTACCAAACTCATATGGTTAGTGAGGGTGGGTTTACCAAGTATAACGTATGGCACGGACGTGATTCCATTAAACCAAACCGTTACTAAGAAATTGGAAAATACTCAAAATGATGCCGGCAGATGGATAACAGGGTCGAGTAATGCTGCAGCTTTGGAAGCAGTAAGGGGGGAGCTTGGGTGGATGAAAATCAAGGACAGGGTAGATTTGGGAAAACTGTGTTACTTTAACTACTTGAGAAACCTGCCTGACAACCGGTGGTGCAAATTGATGCTCGATACCATTTGGAATTCTAATATAGAAACGGGGTGGTCAAAACATGTGAGGGAACTAATGGACAATTACTCTATAGAGGTCACTAACATAGAAGTAGGAATGAAAGAAGGCAAAAGGTTTGTCAAAGAGAGAGTCATGGAAGATTGCAATCGAAACTGGCGAGCAGGGGTTAGCGTGAAAAGATCACTGCAGGGGTTACAATATAAAGAAAAGCCAGCTTTTGAGAAGTACCTAGATGGCACCTTTGGAGGGTCACTGCTGTTCAAACTGAGATCAAGATCACTGGAGCTTCGGGGAAAAATTGGGAGAGATGGGGAAAAGGGATGCCAAGTGTGCCACTCTGGAGTAGTGGAGACCCTGGAACATTTTCTCTTGGAATGCCCACAGTATATACCTCATAGAATAAAATTTACTGGAAGAATAATGCAAAAGTGGGGTGAAGAAACAAAGGATAGATGGCTGAAGGGGGACACGAGGGAGAGGGTAGGAATGCTTATTGAAGAAATTGAAAAAGAGGAAGTGAGGGACACTATTAAGCAGTTTATATCTGAATGCTGGGAGGAGAGGAGGGGAAGAGGGGGTGGGGTGCAGGGGGAATGATGGCCTTCTCTTATGAGGACCGCGACAAATCAGCGGCTGGCCAAAGAGTTATTATTATTAGTATCTTTACGGAAGGAAAATAACTCTCTTGATTTGCAGATTTGTCGGCCAAAGGTGAAGGACACTGTTTCTAAAAAAATATTACTTTTCCGTTTTAGCATGATAAAATTAGCTTTATTTTTCACAACTCAGTCCAACTTTTAGAAAGTAATTGCATATGAAAAGGAAAGTGGCCATATGTGGGGTATTTCAGGACCATTATAAATAGAACTTTGTGAAAAGAAAAGATTTTCCGGGCAATATCACCACTCAACTAATAGATAAGTGATTTTCTCATCGGTGAATATTTTAAGTGCATGCACAGAAAAGAATACAACTTTCGAAAATTATTGTGAGATTTGAGATCGGATGTTGAGGACTTTGTAACGCGTGCACTATTTACAAGTACCACAGAGTGACAGAGCGAGAAATTAAGCATAAACGTAAAATGATCCACCCCTCGCCTAACGAATAAGTCGTCATTTGAAGCCGGACGCGGCTAAGTTTCGAGATTCCATTCAACTCGAAATTTTTCAACTTATTCGAACCGAAATCCGCTGAGTTACTGGGGGTAGGGACTACTGGAAACTTCTAAACGCGTTGTAAAGGTGGTGTATAGCATCTATATAATAAGTTTTATCTAATATAAGACTAGACTGTCCCCATGCTCTCAGGCGACCAGTCAAATTCTGTTAGGAATTCGATGCTGTTATTGTGGGCTGTATGTTTACGGACTTTTGGCGAAAAAATGCGCGCACACGACCGTTGATGTTATGTTATGTCATTTTAGTCACAAACGTAATACATCTTCTATCTCCTGCTCCAGTTGACACTTACGCTGCCGAAAGCGACTAGTTTCACCTATTTTTTGATGATTATCTGTACATTCTAGTATCCGCAGGTCAGCATCTACCATCTGATTATTATTTATTTATTTTTATTTTTTAACTAATTATAATGGTTTAATTAATTAATTAATTAATTGATTAATTAATTAATTAATTAATTAATTGTAATGGTTTAATTAATTAATTAATTGATTAATTAATTAATTAATTTAGGTTTAACAATTTCTTCAGCCAGAGTCACCTAGTGTAGGAGTATTGGCCTAATTAATACCATCAAGTTTCCATATGATGCCAGCTAGACGGCTTCATATGGGCCTTTACTGGTATGCAATTGCCCAGCCGCACAGGGCGCCAGTCTAATCCTGTATACAATGCGCCGCTGTTATGCCATGGGACTAGTTTAGTCCTTAACTAGTCCATCGACAGCGTTCAGATTCACTCGTCAGGTATATTTTATTGGGTGGAAATGCGAACCTATGGTTCGCTTTTCCGACCAACTGAACTTGTCCAGAAGGTTGGATCTTGAAAATATCATAAACTTCATATCCTATAAATCAGCGGAAGAATTGTTACTCCATCGAAAATTGATTTAGCAGAATTATTTTGATGACATTACCAACAGGAATGAAGACTCACCGCAGCCGTATCATTACGTCACGCAGGTCGGCAGATTGGTAATATACTGATAGTTTTAAGGTGAATTCAATACTTATTGACCGAAACATATTTAACCCTTTTACGGCCACGCCCACGTTAGCCATATATGGCTGACCTCTATGTACGCCTGTATGCCAGCAAGTTTAATACAATCCATGACATACTTGGTAAGGGTCGAGTGGGTGAGGAGAAGAATAACAGTGTTGTATTTTGAAAATTCAACGTAAACTTCGGTTCAGAATCGTAAACGGGGATTCACCCCAGTGGAGATGCGGAGAAGTTAGGATAGCTGAACAAGGAAAAAAGGAAACTTCGGACTTTGTGTTTTGGTTCAATAAATAAAGACCTCAGGCTGATGTGAAGTTACCTTTCTTGTAAAAATTACATCGGGGCAATGCAAATTTAAGAAATGTTATAAGGATGTGAGTATATTTATATTTTGGCAATCGTAGTTGTAGGGGAAGGCACTGTGGGGACCTGATTTTAACACTGAAACGTCCACAGGGTTCTGAAGGTTTTTTTTTTGTAAATTCACGTCTAGGAGGGATATGAGGACCTGATTTAACACTGGGAATCCCCATAGACACATTTACGCCAGAGTGTCATCGGCAGATGGCTCTCTGGCGTAAAAATGTCTATGGAATCAGGTCCTCATATTTCTTCTAGACGAAAATTTTCTGGCATAAAAATGTTTATGGGAATTTTCAGTGTTAAATCGGGTCCCCGTATTCCTTCTAGACGTGAATTTTCAAAAACTTCAAAACCCTATGGGAAATTTCAGTGTTAAAATCAGGTCGACACAGTGCCTCCCCCTACAACTAATCGTGCATAATACGGGAAACATTTAATTTGTAAAGGTCGCCTTACTTCAAAATATTAGTGATTTTGAATAAAGGATCAATGCGACTATTAGACTTTTTGTGGTTAATAATAATACACATTGCACGCTTCTGTAGATATTCTCTTTTAATATTCAATAGAGCACACGATCCCAACTATGATTGGTGTATAATAGCAGACTTTGTACAAACGCAAATGTATTATCGCTTTTGTTGGAAGTGAGTGTTTCATTCTGTTCAGGCAATAAATTGCTCTGGAGATTTTTTAGCATATATTCGGTATGTGGTGCCTGAAGATCGATATAAGCTCTCAGCAACTTAACTACCTTTTCTTGCTGGGTCTGCCAACTTAAAATACGGCCACTGTTGACTGGCCACTTTCCAACGGTGGGTACTATTTTCACGGACGAAATAATATTAGATTCTGACGGAAACCAGGCTTTGTCGTTGCTGGGGAAAATAGATTCACGCCGTGTATTCAGCAAAAACTCACGGAGTGTCGCCTGAATCCGTGCGTGAACGTATGTCTCACCGTGTCAAACCCACTCGTTTCGTTTTTGTTGGGGTGGTTCTTATCATGAAGGGGTCAATAACTTTTCCTCAAACTGCATCAATAAACGGGGGTTCACTGAAAACAACAAGTTTAATACATATACAAAATATATATATAGTAAGTTGTGACTTACATGCAATCCAATGGACACGAAAAACAAAACGTCAATCACACCACACCAACAGAGTGGGTCATTTGCGGGTCAGTGTTCTTCTTTGTCGCTGGTGTTTGGACACCGGTCGCCGTTTTAAGAACAAAACACTGGAATCTCATTCCTTCACTGCTGTCACACGACCACGTTACCGGACGCCTTTATTCTAACATGTATGTGACGGGATATCACTCTACCACTAGCGTCACGCGGCCACTAACGTATTGCCACTTGATGCATTCCTTTACCGTAACATGTGACGGAATGACACTATACTATTGCCGTCGCACGACCACTGATATACCGTCACTTAACCGGACGCTTTTCACTGCAGTCGCAATTTATGGGGTTAACTACTCCCCTCCATTTATCCCAGAATAATGTTCATACAGGCAAAATCTACTCTGACTACGTATGGCTTGCCATCCACAAGAGGTAACATCATCTATCTAAATTCCAAGCTCTTGAGCTCAATGAGCTCGTACTTCTACTTATACTCATACACTCGTATATGGCAACCGAATTGGCCTGCGACTGTTCCTACTCTAAATATGAATTATGTGGATCCCTTACATTACAACGTGCCTTTAATTGTGTCCCGATGCAGTACCTCCTCTAACGTATAGCATGGGGGCATTCCTAGCTCCTCGCCCAGACCTACAGCCTTACACGCCTTTAGAATGGAATGAAATATTCCAGAAACCCCACGGCATTTATCCGATCGCCTGAATAATAATTCTCATCTTAATTGCTTCTCTTGAACATTGCCGCTTAGATCTATCTTTATTTAATATTCGCTTTTAAGTTCCTTTGAAAGTCTCGCACTTTTAGTATACACTGACGATATGTGACAGACCAGATACTCAAAATAGGCGCGAGTCCAGAACATGTTAGATGTACCGTTTTTACAACAATTACCTATTAACTGGCTATGATTACATAGATAATAACTGCAGGCGAACACTGGTCTTAATATTTTACCAGATCGCTCATTATGGCGTTAAACAGAAAAAGTAATGGACATAAAATTACACGCTTAATTAGCAGCGCATGAATTATTGCTGGTCTGTTTGAGTGACAAATCGGCTTTCAGGGTCCGTCAGATACCTATTTTTTACACTTTGCATTTAGCCCGAGTGAGAACATTTACAAAAAATATATACAGTTTTAAACAAGAAAATCGCAACCTGAAGCTATTCCCGACACTAATTACCGAAGTAATCATATACATTTTAATTAATGAAGCAACGGGTACAACCGAAATTAAAAATTAAAATTAAAAATTTGCTGATGATGATTTTTGTTACCTGGTAAACGTTTGCGTGGAATGCACTGCCTACTCGTGGATCACGACCAGTCCACGGCGGCTGTACTGCATGAGAGTTTAGTATTATTAAGACATGTTTTCATTTATCACATTTATGAGGACTATTTGTGGGTGCGGCAGATTGTTTTTACCCTTGTTGGAGTTTTCTTGGAGGTTATTGCAACAACACCAATTGCATTCGCAAGATCGCTTAGTGTTCATCTAAACACCACGATATTCAAATCATGCCCAGCTACATGCCCAGCTGTGTCGTCTGCTGGTGACAGTGAGTTAAGAAAAAGGTACTTACTCATATAATTAACACACGGTAGAAAAAAGTATAGTCCCAAACACGGCTCCCTAAGGGACACCGCTATTAACATCTCCCCTTGAAGACCTATGGGAGTGATACTGAACAAACTGTTGCCTTGTTTGGAAAGTAACTTCGGAAGCAGACATTTTCTGTTCCTCGTATTCCGTACAACTCCTAATTTCGTCAGTACTATTTGATGACTGATTATGTCAAATGCGTTGGACAAGTCTGTTGACACCGTGGAGTCTTCGTTGGTTTATGTTGACATTCGGCGACATATTCCAGGAGACGTGTGATTATACCTAGATAGGAGGGACTTTTCTGTAATCAAACTGTTGTTTCTATAGTATCTGAAGTAATTCAGAAAAGCGGAGAATTCTGGAAGCATTTTTATTATTTAAAAAAAAACTGGATAACTCCTTTTCGGTGCATAGTTTCCAACGTTGCTTGCTTTACCGCCTTTGAATATCGATATTGCTTTCGTTGTTTTCATCTTTTCTGGAACTTCCTTGAAAGAATGGCAAATTAAAAACGTGAGCCAGGGTTTGGCGACTTGAGATATGGCTTCCTCCAGAATTCGCGTTGCTACGTTACAACAGTCCGTATTAATTTTCCTTTTTAGTATGTCTTGTATCAGGGTAGTTTCGTGTTTTGTTGTTCGGGCAATACAAATATTGGGATGGTTCCCTTTCAAAAAATCATTATAATTAACATCTGAGAGAGAGTCTCGATCATTAATAGATTGACCAATTTCAGAAAAAAAAATATTTTCTAAATTATGAGGCAATTGCATCGAGAATGCTGTTTTGTAAGAAATGCTTGAATCGTTCTACATTTTCTCCTCTGGGAGACTTTCAAATGTGTATAACGCGTGTCCTGGGGCCAATACTATAAACATTTTACAATTGTATTTTCCAGAAGTGTATTTCCTGCAAGAGAATATAAATGACGCAAATGAATTATTAACATTTCAAAAGATATGGCAATTTGCCAGTTGGCAAATTGCCACATCTTTGAAAATGCTAATGATTCATTTCAATTAGATATTTCCATAAATAAAAAATTCAATTCGGGAAAACACAATTGTTTAAGTTTCATATTTTTGGCCACTGGTCGAGTACACGATTGCTTTCATGTGTGTAGAATGTCACAACATGGTATGAAATGTCCGTGACTACTATACCTGACTGATAGATAGCTGAACCATTATTTGAAACAGTATGGTCTACTAAATTTTCTAATTTACTCTTTTGTAATAACTGGCATGAAGAACGTACCGAGCATGTTATCTGCAAAGGTGTTAATTTTGCTGTGATGGTTGGAGTTCAATAAGTAAGTGTTGAAATCATTAAAAAAAATGTTTTGATATGCTCAAATTTATCTTGATCACAATATCTGGGGGCATAAATAATTATTTTCGGCCAAATGTGGTGAGCTGGGTCTAAAAGTCTATATATGCATCCAGCGATATCCGCATCCTTTAATCCTGCGTTCATTTTGTTAAAAACTGGTTCAATGAAAATTAGTCAAATAAGGTCGCACCCCAAGAGAAATATTTTTTGAGGTAACAGTATCCCACCCCACCCCCCTCTCCCTAACCCTTTTCTGTCGCCTTAATCTGGTCGGGTGTTGTAGTGTAGGCAATTGAGAGATAGCCATTAAGTTTATATTTGAAGTAGTCGCGTATCTGGAAAACATCGGTCAGGCTTATCACCTCAAATGTGTGTTTCAACTTTCTGGACGTTGCACAGGGAATTGGTAATTAAGTCCCAGTTAGTATGAAAGGTTCGGCAGTTATCGGGATTAATGATTCCGGAGTAGGGGAACGATTTCCAAAGTGTGGGCGGGGGGGGGGGGGGCTGGATCGGGCGAGTGATGGTCGTCGATATGGCGAGACGATCATGGTTCGGCCTGTCGTACGAAAATTGTAAATTCCAGGGTCCCAAAACTTCCATTTCCATACATCTGAGCGGATATTTTGAGATTTTTCAGTATTTGGAAGATTTCACACTCTGGCAATAGTTAAAAAACGTCGGTAAAGCATAGAGGTTAGGTCAGTTTATCAGCTTTGGTCGAAACGACCAATGCTGATAAATATACCTCAACTCTATGCTTTACCAGATGTTAACAGTAATTATACTGTCTGTGGATTATCTTGTCTGAGGGTGGATTTGGTACTTGTATGTCTGTAAGATTACGATCTACTTCAGTCAACCGATTTTTAAAGAGACTATATATATTTTAGCGTTTGCTGCCACTTACTGCAAAAAATGATCCTAGTACGAGAGAAACATAGCTGGCGAAAAATATGGGGAGGCTCTGGATCCGCCCCTTGTTTCACCAGTCATTGGTTGTGTTAAAATATATGCATACAAAAAAAACATGGCTCGGCAAAAAAGTGGAGGGCCCTCTCCCAGCTCCCCCCCCCCCCCCCCCCCCTGTTCCGCCACCCCTGTGAAGTGACCTGAGTTCCAAAGGTTGTTGAAATATGGAAGGCGAAAAGCAGATAAATAAATGACCTCGAACTTCTACATATTATTTGTTATGACAATATATTTGGATTTACAGCCAAGGTTGAAATGGTCATTGGTCTGCATTCAACTTTAAACTGGAATTCGCAATAGCTAAACATAGACAGGGCACGTACGGTTTTGGTCGGAATATGTGAATTGTCTCACGAGAGATTGTAAATAAATACGAAATTTTCACAACCGGCTTTCCGTTTTGCTTTCCAGTCAATCATGAGACAATTGAGATATTGAAACGAAAACCGAGGATTTCCTTTTTATTATATGCGCAGCAATTTTGCTGGTAATGTTATTTTTGTGGAAACTGTCATTGTTTACAATGGAATTTTAGAGAAACCTTATGGAGAAAAACGACCGACTGATTGGAATGGATGAACCTAATCAGCGGTCGCACTTAGAGAGAAATATGATTTGTGAACAGCACTTTCGTATATACTACTCAAAGTTTGCTAAGCACCAATTATTTGACACATCGTTTTGAAATTTTCTAGTGACATATTTGTGATATTTTTGGTGGATATGATTGAGGAATGTATTGAGATGGACCCCAGTGTTTACATTAGCTCTCTTGACAGGCAGATTTTTCGTGACAGTCATGGAAATCATGTACCCTGATGTTTTCGTGTACGGTCTACATGTACATGACATGTGAAGGGTATTCAGTCTTTATTTCAACACAAACCCTTGTGATTTAATGATAGAATATGGCAAAAGCAAATGTAAGAAGACATTTGTCTGAAGCAGAAATGTGGCGGGCTGTACGAATGGTGGAGCAAGGGGCTACCCATCGTCAGGTTGGCGAAGCCCTAAGTGTGCTAACGGTGATCACCAGAGCCCGGGCAAGATTTCAGCAGTATGGCACACCAGTAAGACGGCATGGTGGTGGCAGAGACAGGGCAACATCTGCAGCTGAAGACAGGTTTTTGATCATTCAGACCCGTAGGAACCGCTTTGTCACAGCAACCCAGCTTCGCTGTGACCTTCAGAATGCATCCGGGGTAAATGTTTCGACGCAGACTACCCGGCAAGGTTGCACGAAGGTGATCTATGATCGAGAAGACCAAGTAATCGCATTTCGCTGTCCCAGAACCACCGCCAGGCACGATATGAATGGGCCATGGACCACGTTGGACGGACCAGAGCAGATTTGCGACCTGTCATGTTTACAGATGAGTCAAGGTGCTGCCTAGACCATACAGATAGGCGTTCTAGGGTATGGGGAAGACCAGAAGAGCGATGTCATGTAGCCAACATTGCTGAGCATGACCGCTATGGTGAAGGGTCAATCTTGGTCTGGGGCGGCATCAGCAGGGATGGACGTACATAGCTCTGTGTCCTTGAACGTGGTACATTGACTACACAGTGGTATATTGAAGAGATCCTGGATGTCCACGTCAGATTGTGTGCAGGTGCAGTGAGTGATAGATTCATTCTGATGGACGATAATGCCAGTCCTCATGTTGCCCATGCTGTCGGGGAGTACCGACAGAGGGAGGGGATTGAGCGTATGGACTGGCCAGCAAGATCCTCTGACCTCAATCCAATCGAACATGTCTGGAATGAGTTGCAGCTTGCACTTTCAGCCCGTCCAGTCAAGCCAAGAAGTGTCCAGGAGCTTGGTGCCATGATACTCCAAGAATGAAACAACATACAACAAATGACCGTCAGGAACCTGATTGGGAGCATGATAAGGCGTTGTCAAGTTGTTCTTAACAGAAATTGGTCTCATACGCGATATCGAACCCATACCTGTTCGATTCGTCAACTTTTTGGCAAATTGAAAAATTTCCTCGTTTACCAATAATATCCAATTTCCATGGATATCGTATTCAAAAGCTAAACAATAATGTCAAACACAAATAAAATCTTAATTTCTGTACTTAAGTCATTAAAGATATAATTAAATAAAAAATATTTACACTTTTCATTACAATATTTCAACTAAAACGTAAAACAGGTAGTTGGATATACTTGGTGCTTAGCAAACTTAGAGTAGTATATATATCGCTTGGTCAAAGAAATACACATTACGTTTTCCCTTTCTTCAATTTCTCGGTATGTTTGCGGCTGGCGTATATTAATAGGAGATGGACCAAAAGGAATGGAAAACAAGTGGCAGTTCTTAGCGTATGAATGTTTCAATAAAATGTAAAAACGAGCATATTTCAACTTGCGAGAGCCTCTCGTGAGGTTGGTTCTCGCGTCCAATGAAACTACATTATGGCGGAAGCGCAACTGTGAGAGTTATTTACGACATACACGGAATGTGTCTGAACGCAATTTGAGGCTATGCGAAGCGTGTGTGTGTGTGTGTGGGGGGGGGGGGGGTAGGGAAAGGGGGGTTATACCCTGGACATGTAGTCATGGTCATTTACGAATAAACAAAATATTCTGATAACACGATAATAATGGATGGAAATAAGAAACAAAATGTGAAGAAAGGCGATAAAACGAGAGAGAGAGAGAGAGAGAGAGAGAGAGAGAGAGAGAGAGAGAAACAGGGAGGGAGGGATGGACAGACTATATAATGTACGCACGTACACCCTTATACACAATGCCGTGAATTTAAATATTCACAGTGCTTAGTCCCCCGAATGTGCGAGATTTACAGGCACATACATAAGCGTACACACATGTATATTCCGGAACTTTTCTGGGCATTGCGCACTACCGGGTAATATTTAACCGCCACTCTGAAGGCCGTTCTAGAACAATTACTGTGGTGCTAATAAGGATTATGCACTCCCACCTAAACTGTAGAAATAGATATATTAGGCATACAAAGTACTTACATACTCAAATGTTTAAAATTTACTACTTTCAGCAAAGCTCAACAATCAGGGTGCAACTTATCCCTTTGCCTGTTAGCTCAATCGATCAGTTAGGAACCATACGTACCACCAAAGGGAGATAACTGCACATGAACGGAGAATGGGTGGAGTTGGGTGAATGGAGCGATCTGATTGAATCTAGCATGACTTGGCCGAGAGGTATGGTTAGGGTAAAAATAGCTAAAGCTAGATGGATTGCTAGGTCTAACATATCCAAGTAGATATAGCAATAGAGGACTGTGAAGAAATATGAACGAGATAAACAGTTGTCGGGTTGATTGGAGTAGTTTGTTATGCTATGCTCCTCTCAAATCGAACCTAAACTTTTAAGCCCTATAGCTCAGCGTTCAACTCATACCGGAAAGTGTGTAATTTCAGGTAGCTGTCGGATCGTTTACGGTAATCGGTTATACTCATCTCGAAAGGCGTATAACTAATTACCGTCCTGTAGAGTGTTTTGTGTTAGCTGGCATCCACGTAAAGCGATAGAAACCAAGAGGACGGCCTCCACTTAGGGAACTGGATGATGGATACACGTGTCACTACAAACTCCGGGCATGCACGTTATCACCGTCCGAACACGGACGCCTCAGCTCTCTGTCGTGACAACACACATGACGTCACTGGGTCTGGTGACTATGACGTCATTTCCCCTCCACCTCCCCTATCCTAAATGAGGCACGATCTCCACATTATACACAGCGGGCGAAGTGAAAGCCATTGCACAGAAAGGAATCTAACTATTGCCTAATTATTTTACATATATTTGATTTCTGTAAAACTTAACGCTTTTGTTGCCGCCAACCCCATTGGTCGAAAAACAATTATAATGTGATTTTTAATTTAACTATCACATACCCACATCATTGGGGCGGTGAGAATGTAAATACTCGTTCGGAGGCACTGTTAAATTCCCAGAGCACATTGCTCAGAAATAGTTGTCGTACTCAGCAATGAAGTAATAGCTTTTATTATCTCGCATGTCAGTTAGTTTTAGTTTTTAATTATTGATAATGAAGGAGTCTGTTGGGATGTACAAATTGACTGTAGTTTTCTGTTTAATTTTAATTTGTTCGCAGAGTGATTGCTCGGGACATTTGTCGAAAATGCCAAACGAAAGAAGCATATTTAGGCGGAGATCATCGGGGAATATACCAAGGACATTGTGGTCCCATTTCTGAATGAATTCTAATGTTATATTTTTTACAACAAAGCGGATAAATTACATTAATTGTGTACTTGCCACAATCGTATCACACGGAAATTTAGAATGTTGGTTTCCATTGTGCTGTGAGCAAAAATAAAAATTACTAGTTGTCCAAGAAGTTTCATTTTGTTGTCTTCTATTCGTCTTAAGCAAATGGTTAATAGGATGTATAGGACGCGCAGTGGCTCAGTGATTACGGGGTTGTAATTCAACCGAAAGATTCACTCTTCGATCCCCACCAGGGTTAACTGTGTTGTGTACTTGGGCAAGGCACTTAATCCCGATTTTTCACATGGAGGCACGATGGGGCTATGTATTATGGCGTACTGCACGTCGATGGTGCGCTTGTCTTCATACAATGCTAACCCAGCTTGCGTGGAGTTAGTGCATTGGGGAGGCCAATAGCTGGTCGCCGTTGATCAGTTGTTCTCTCCGGGTACTCCTCCTTCCTTATGTTTTTCTTTTTTTTTTTTTTGTCGCAAAAACGTAGGTTATGATCCTTCACTGGAACGAGCTCGATGAGTTCGTTCCATTGAGGGGTCATAACCTATGTTTTTGAGACAAAAAATGAAAAAGATTAATTATTCAAGAATTTGTTTTTGCAAGTGTCGTCTGCTTTTCATGTAAAGTAAAGGGTTAAATGACTTGGCGCAAAGATCACCACGTGTTATAAATGAAGACCTCGGTGCCTTGCTCACTCAGATTGTGCGAACTGAGCAGGGCGGGCGTTGTTGTGTTGGAGTGTGGTCTTACAATCCTGGCAGGGGGGGGGGGGAGGCGGTGGCTCAGTTGGTAGAGGTGCAGGCTGCAAGCCGAGATGTCCTCGGTTCGAATCCCACCTGCGGCAACCGCGTTGTGTCCTTGGGCAAGACACTTCACCCCGATTGCCTACATGGGGGCACGATGACGCTGTGTGCTGAGGCGTACTGCACGTCGATGGTGCGCATGTCTTCAACCAATCTAACCCTGCCTGTGCTGTGGTGCAGAGTTCAGAGTCACGATGCTGGGGAGCTGACAGCTGCTCGTCGTTGCTCGGTGGTTCTCTCGGATACTCCGGCGTCCTCCACCCGTAAAACAGTCACGGTCACGATTAGCCATTGTGCATAAGTACGTGACCTGAAACACCAATAAATAAATCCTGGTAGGAGTAAGTCACATTTTGATTTTTGACAATGTATCACGACCATTTCATTATTGTTCCAACATTGTTCACGCGATAGTGCACTACAAATTAAGTCAATGGGGCCGACCAATACATTACCAAGATCCCGAAAGCGTCTTGCGTTTCACTTCATTGCAACCATAGTTTACTAGAGGGTGGGCAATACACTGTAATACCTTAGGAACACTGTCTGTACTTACGAGCGCCAGGTTGATGTCCTTATGTACTGTGGAGATCAACATATGGAGTATTCTTATTAGTGACCATATATTTTCTTATCTGTCTAGAATCCATACGTAGACTGACGTCACATACTGGTGGTTAAAACAATTCAAGGTTTTTAGTACCCGATTCGGGCTGTTGGGAACCCAGTATGACTAATTTGGAGTACGGTGTTAACTAATTGGGGGTTGAGTAAAGACCAGTGCACGTGCATATTATATATTCGCAAATTGATTTACAGGAATTCTTTTGAACTATAATCCCGACTGAATAATACTACAACTACATCATCGAGGTAGGCCTTCTTTGAAGGCCAGCCTTAACCCTATGAACTCTGGTGGTATCTTCTATGCCAATTCAATAGCAACAATTAGAAGAGTCCATATTCATTATTTGGGGTAGACCAATCAATATTTTCAACGTGCAGCCTCTGGGCTGCACGCTGAAAGTATTGATTGGTCTACCTCACATGTTCACCGAACAGTCATCCAATTTAATAACGTTATGGCATATCATATTCCTGGCCGGAAAAAGCTGCCGATAGGGTTCAAAGGGTTAATGATGTAGTTTGAATATTTTATCAGTCGTGAGTTTTGTCATAACAGTCGAAACAAATCAGGTTTACAACCCCCCCCCCCCCCCCCACACACTCCAATCTTTCCTGTACACCGGTAGAATTCCTCCCGTTCATGTAGTTTGTTAAACAAGATGCAAGTGGTGCTATAAGGAGATGCAAAACGGCTAAGAAACAATAATTATATTTGTTGGATCTACCTCAGTATTTTCCTCCTGCTCGTATCTAGTGATGTTATAATCAATGCCCACTCTATCAATAATAGAGACCTTTCACACAACGAGCGACGACTGATGAGAATTACGAATGAGCAAATACTTCTCTGAAATTCGTGTTCTTCCTATCAGATGTCATTGTTCCTTATTCGTAGTTACGATTACGATTTCTCAATAAAACACGCAGATATATCATATTGCAAAAAAGGTTGAAACAGTTCTTCTGCTACTTAATGCGGGCTTTACCCTAAGATTATGTCCCTAAACTATAATCGTCATGTGGCCTAAATTTTCATCTCTTACTGATAATCAAATCGTTCCTTGCCAACACAAGAAAGTGCGAAACACAAACGGATTCGGATATAGATAAACGAGGTCACTCCATCTTACTCAATATCCTAAACTGGTTACGGTGTGTTCGATTCCTGTTTTATGGTGGTGCTGAGGTTCCGCTCCACAGATTTCCAGGCATTTCCAAAAATGACATGCCATACACTCTCTTCAAATGCAAATATTCTGTAACTTAGTTATCTAACCCATAACATGCATTACATTTCCCAAATCTACAAAAAAAACATATAACACCATCTGACGAAGTAGAAATAAACAATCTGAATGTGGCTGGAATAATTTATTGTCAAAGGCAAGACTTCAACCTGAACAATTGCATGCAAAACATGCCGAAACCAGTCATTTTCAGCCACCCAGTAGAATTTCCCCACCGACGCCACCTACCTACCCCTGGAGCAGAGCATCCCCTGTTTCTAAAATGCAAAAAAAATGTATATGTTTCCGTTTCATTTTTTAGTTACCTGTCTGGTAACAAACTCGACGAGCTCGTTCCAACGAGGGGCCATAACCTATGTTTTTGAGACAAAAAATGAAAAAATAAATAATGAGAATAGCGCTGGCCGGTTTTGGCCGTTACATCAGCAACATCCGCCCGCGTAGTATGCAAATTCAGCAACTAAAAAAAATATTATTTTTCAGAAGAATTCAACAAAACCATACCATGCGACCTATCTTCAGAACGAGCGCGTCGAACTCGTTTCAATGAGGGTTCACGCGATATGGTTTTGTAGAAATGTTTTGAAAGTTTAAAAAAAATGTTATTTAAAATTATAAATTTTGATATCGTCTGCGTTTGGTAAAGGGTTCAAATGTTTCAATATTCAATTCTCAAAGGAGTCTTGGAGTTTTCCCAAATAGCGATCCTGGTCTATTATTGACGTCACAGTGCGATAGATGTGCACGTCTATCGAGTGGGAACTCACGCATTCTTGCACCGGGACTAAAATTAGGGATTTACGAACAAATCTCAAATGCCAAGTCGAATCGAATAGGGCTGCGGATTTAGAATCCAATTTTGAATTGAATCCCACCGCTTTTCAAGCCGTAGATATTGCACCTTCTCACAACCGAGGAATACAGCAAAGCAATTCAGACTGAAATATAGTTGCTTACTCCCTCGTGGAAGCAAACGTTTGAACAAAGATGCCTAAATTACAGTACACCCGCCGTGGACTGGTCGTAATCCACGAGTGGGCAATGATGTCCACGCATGCTTTTACGGGGTAATAAAAATCATCTGCAGCAAAATTTTAATTACTGAAGCACCGAGTTGTACCCGGTTCTTCATTGATTAAATGTTTAATGATTAATTAGTGTTCTGAATCTGATATTATTGCGTCCGTGGAAATTTTGTCCATCCGCGGAAAGTGACCAGTCCACGGCGGCCACACTGTACCATTTGTCTCAAATACCAACTTTGATTTTAGACAGCTCTTTTAACGGTGACTTCGTGAATGGAATCGCAAACAATCTTACTCGATAGACTAGTGACCGAAATGCATCAGGATAGCATTGTATGACAAAAGCAGGCCGGAACAAATTTATCGAAATAGTTATTGTTTCGTTAGCATGTAGTTTACCAGAAACCAGGCAGACACGCAAACAGTTCATGTTTCTTTACAAAGATGTACTTCATGTTAATATTGTTGTTTGTGCTTAATTGTTGAAACTGGACATTATAAAATAAAGATTGACTGATTATCCCACAGACACAGAATGACAACTTTTTTCCGTTTACAAATATTAGATGATAAATATGGTCTTCATATGTTTGTACTTTCAGTCCCATGACCTAATCGTCTTCCTTGACTTTGGCGTCGAAATGCTGTGATGCAAAACACATTTGAAAGGGCTCAGATCTTACATCACAAACGGCTGCATGAAGGCATCTCAATAAACCGGATGCAAAATTCTAGGGTTTGTTCGACGGTTGAATAAATAAGAAGCAAAGTGTCCTTATTTATTTATTTATTTATTTATTTATTTATTTATTTATTTATTTATTTATTTATTTATTTGGTGGCTCAGTGGTTATTGTGTTGACCTTCAATCCGAGAGGTCAACGGAACGATCCCAGCCAGGGATAACTACGTTTTATTATTTTCCAAAGTGTGATTTTCTGGGATTTCCGGGTTTGATTATAAACGATAACTTCACAAATGAATTATACAATCAGCAATTGTGTTATGTAATCGTGCGCGCTAACGAAGACACTTTGCCGTGGGTTTAATGGGGACTTCATTGTGTTCTGTTTTTTAACATGAAAAGCAGACGAAACTTGCAAAAACAATTCTTGAATAACTATTATTTTCATTTTTTATCTCAACATAGGTTATGACCTCAACGAGGAGTCATAACCTATGTTTTTGAGACAAAAAATGAAAACAATTAGTAATCCAAACAAATTTTTGGCAAGTGTCGTCTTTTTTTCAAGGGATAACAACTCGTAATTTCTATCACTTCTTCATTATGCGAAAGGTGTCTAATATCTTTAAGACGATTTTATACGAGTCCAAAGGGACATTGAGCCATTTTGTAAAAAAAGAATAACTATTATTTTCATTTTTGTCTCTAAAACATAGCTTATGACCCCTCATTGGATCGAGTTCGAGTAGCCCGTTCCAATGAGGGGTCATAACCTATGTTTTAGAAACAAAAAATGAAAAAATAATGAAAATTATTTGGCGATTTTTTGAGAACAGCGCTGGCCGTATTTTGTCGTTTCGTTAGGTAAAGGGTTAAATAATATAATTATCGTTAATAATGAAAAGTAATAAACAGAGTCATCGCTTAACTGGACTGGTTACGTGAAATAATTCATTCGAGGAGAGGGACTATATTGTAAAACACACGTGCGCATTCGCACACTCGTGTCTGTACAGCGTCCCTCAACTCTCATTAATTATCCCACGTAACCAGTCCAGTCAAGCGATTACTCTCTGTATGTCCTTGGCCGAGGTACTTAATCCGTATTGCCCACGTGTGTGCGCGGTGGCGCTGTGTATTACGGCGTACATCACGTCGATGGTGCATGTGTCTTCAGCCAATGATAACCCTACTTGTGTGGAGTTAGTACGTTGGGGAGTCTGACAGTTGCTCGCCGTTGCTTGGTGGTTATATCCAGGTACTATGGCTTCCCCCACAAACATAAACTGTTCAACACATGGTGATCATAGCTGTTTATTGGTGTTTAAGATCTCTTTCATCAACGTTGGCTACCGCGGTTCAGGAGAGGATGTCCTTATCCTGCCTAAAGAATGTTTAAATGAGTTACCAGAACATTTTGCGGAAAAAGGTTAATGCTTTATTTCTTCGGCTCGCGTCAAGTTTTTTTTTGTTTTTATTAATGGAGGCCTGAAACATAAATTCCGTTCAAGACATTCTATATCGCTCATCATCTGAACAGGCAACGGTTTACAGTTGGTATCCATTATTTATCTCGCTGAGTAGAAAAACCTCCTTTGCCATCATTAGAACGAGTATTTACCATGGGGATATTCATCAATAACACAACAGTAACGTAGTTCAGTTATGTAAAATTTGAAAATAATTACAAAGTTCACCTGAAAAGCTTCTTCACTTAACTAAATATGCAAGAGTAAGAGTGACTCTTACAGCGCGCCTATTGTGTAATACTTGACATTTACTAGGATTGTTCACATACGCGCAACTGCAATGGGTTGGCCAGGTTGAGTGAATATGAAACTAACTGGGCTAATGGTCGCTCGAACCAGCTCGTTTGGTTTATTTTTTGGCCCGGTGTGACAGGAATGATAGTCCGTAGGAAAATTAGTCCCTCTGGACTATTATTCCGCGGAATTATAGTCCTAGGTCTAACATTCCTAGGAATAGTAGTCCGCCGGAGGGACTAACGTTCCTACGGACTATCATTCCTGTCACACCGGCTGATCTTGGGTGTGGTGTTACGTTTTATTATACGATTGCCCAATGGATTGGGAGGAGTCACTGAGAGGGAGATCGTGGTTATATTGTCGAACACTCCCATAAATGGCAACAACGGAACGCCATACAGACCAGATAATTTCACTTCAATCATAATGTAAAGCATATCTACAGAATAAGACGCCTTTAACTTGCAACACACGCCCTTCAGTGTAAAGCCTAAATACGTCTACGTTGTAGCGATTTAAATTCTCACAAATTCGTAAGATTTATATCTGAAGACCCGAGATGTTCGTGTGGGCATTTTGAAGAAACCAAGCAACACTTTGTGTTGGAGTGTCCTCTGTGGTCACTACAGTGACAGGAATTGCAGAATAAAATAAGCAGGTTTAACATTACTTTAGATAGTATTCTTTTTGGTGATTTATCTTTGTCAAATTCGGATAAAATTCAGATTGTTCAAGACTTCCTAGACAATATTTTAGATACGGGACGTTTTCAACGGAATGGGTAAACTATGATAAATCCGAAACTATATCTCGCTCTCTCTCTCTCTCTCTCTCGAGGAGAGAGAGAGGGAGTGAAATAGGGAGAGAGAGAGAGAGGGGGGGGGGGGACTGGGGAGCGGGAGTATCAGCCTATTTCAGTGGCCACAACTGTACTACTAAATCTAGACCAGTACGTATTTCAATATTCGAAAATGTCTGTTTGTCATGCGAAAAATCACCCAGGATTTGTTGAAGAATGGATTTTCATTTTTTGGAAGCAACACGCATGGAACGTAATTAAGGGCTTCGTAAAATGTGATTAATGAAATCAGAATTATGTGTTGCCCTCCATTGCACACAAACTTGCACCCATTTATTACTTTTTTTGGTAATTTGTTAAATGTATTGGGAGAGACGTTTATATAGACTATGCCTGTTTGTCAAACCCAGGTCTGGCATTCTGAAAAATACAGGAGGGCAAAAAATCGCTCTCCTCAATCAGCTTAGGAGAGCAATTAGCTTTACACAGCATTTTAAGTATCCAGTTGAACGAACTCATTGAAACTGAAACCAACAGACTATTACATCAGTGATTTTATTAACTTTACTAAGGTAAAGCGAAATCTCTTAGACATCTTGATGTCTCACTCAACAACCGAACACACACTTGACAAGATCTGTGTGTATACCCAGACCTGTTGTCCAAGAAAGTCATACCCCTACCACTACCACCTTCAACCCCCAAGGGGGTTGAAGGTGGTAGTGGTAGGCGTATGACTTTCTTGGACAACAGGTCTGCTTGAATCTACAGTCACATCCTGGTGCAAGTGTTTCAAGTGACAGGATAGTAGTAATGGTAGTATATTATAGTGTCAATATTCTTTGAATAATTACCCCTCAAACTGTGATGTCAGTTGTTGAACTTGAAACTGACAGAAAAAATATATTGCTGTGACCCATTTTGCTTCAAATGATTGCAACTGTGTTTGGGTATGGTTGCAGCCATTACCTTTTACCACTAAACCACTTTCAAAATGAAATTACGTGATGTTATGTGACTTCGAAGTTAAATTACATTTTTGCTTTACAACACAAATTTAATGTGAGCATAATACATGTAATCTCAATCATCCCAGACCAAAATATTTTGGAGGGCAATTTTTCGCTCTCCTTAATTCTTTCAGGAGGGCAGTAAGGAGAACTAAAAAAATCGCTCTCCTGAAATTGCCAAGCCTGCAAACCCTATTTCTATTTTGAGAAATAAAATTATGTTTTAAAAAAAGCCCAAATACGGGCTTCCCGCACTGTAACAGTTAATGTCTCAACTAACGACACGCGGAACTTTAGTGACAGAGACGCAGAAACATGCTAAAGTTGTGCCCCAGTGTTCCGTGTAGACGCACAATGGGTCCAACCATATTATCGCCTGCTACTACACGAAACACGAGGTCGTCCCGTTGATAACCGACTATGAGTTGAGTGTGTACGCGGTGAGTTTCAGTCTGTCTCTTTTTTTTACAAAAAAAACCCCCAAAAAACAAACGTATCCGCCAGTTCTAACTGATCATAACAGCATTATTTGTTTTTTGTGGGTTTACCCTCTCATGGGGCGCTAGTAGAGGGATAAGAAAGTGCAGTTGCCTCCTACTGTAATCCAACATCAATAATTATTTTTGAGTAACTGTCAGTACGTTTGTAAACGCTAATTAACTGAATTTGTTTATAACTTTCGAGAAGTCATCCGTTAAAGGAAAAACGTTCTGTTTGTGCTTTTATATACCAAAAGTGCATTTGTACAGTGACTTGGATCAGAAACGTGTCAAAAGTCTCTGCCCGCCTACCTCCCAATAGAATGGTATAAATTCACTTACTGCCTTTTTGGTGTCACGATTTCACTCACTGTCACTTGAAAACTATTGAGATCAGTAAAGTCAACAATATAACATGGACATTACTAAGGACGCTGCCAATTTATCTTCGTGATGAAGGTCACGCAGTCGAAAATATGAATTAGAATGACATGCCAGGTTATTATGAATGCTTTTCCAAATGGGGGACCAATCTCCAAACACTTTTCTCCTTCATATTACTCGATAGATTCCGCTCTGCAGTTCTTGGTATTAGACAATCATGATGTGTCGTGTTCTCTGTGAATAAAACCACTTTTAGTCATTTTGTTTCAACTCTGACATGTATGTATTTTCTAAACTGACTACAACTATAGAATACAGAGTGGTAATGCATAACTGAAACACATAAATGTCCGAAGCCCATCTTACAGTCGAACTTAAAAAAACTACAAACTTAAAAGTGAAGATAACATATCCAAAGCACACATTTTTACCACAAAAGCAGAATTGTGTCTGCTTTAAACTCGTCCAACCCAGCAGCCACGTCCACACATCATGGATCGGAATCCCACGGGGTTCTCCGTTACGAAATATCTGAGAGTGTGCTACCACGTCGAATTATAATGTATAAAATTTCTCAAAAAACAATCGGTAGTAGTTTGTCCAACTCATTTTCCGAGAGATGCTACAGTTTGGTGTGTTATAGTAAATCACAGTACTGCCGTCATGGTTGGGCACTACCCACAGTTGGGACATATTTCCACAGACGCAATGGTATTAGATTCTAAGCTCTAATTATAGGAATAATCATCAAAATTTTAATTACAACCCGGTGCTTTATTATTTAAAATTTTTGCTGTTGATGATTTTTATAACCTTTTAAACGCACGCGTGGACATCACTGCCAACGCGTGGATTATGACCAGTCCATCCGAGAGGTCCAAGGTTCGATCCTAGTCAGGGATAACTACTTTTTATTACTTTTCAAAGTGTGAATTTCTGATATTTCCGGGTTTGATTATAAACGATAACTTCACAAATTAATTATACAATCAACAATTGTGTTATGTATCCGTGCGCGCAAACGCAGGCACTTTGCCGTGGGTGTAATGGGGACTTCATTGTGTTTTGTTTTTTAACACGAAAAGCAAACGAAACTTGCAAAAACAATTCTTGAATAACTATTATTTTCATTTTTTGTTTCAAAAACATAGGTTATGACCCCTCATTGGAACGAGCTCGACGAGCTCGTTCCAATGAGGGGTCATAACCTATGTTTTAGAAACAAAAAAAAAATGAAAACATAATGAAAATTAATTGGCGATTTTTGAGAATAGCGCTGGCCGTTTTTTTGCCGTTTCGTTAGGTAAAGGGTTAAATAATATAATTATCGTTAATAATGAAAAGTAATAAACAGAGTAATCGCTTGACTGAACTGGTTACGTGAAATAATTCATCCGAGGAGAGGGACTATATTGTAAAACGCACGTGCGCATTCGCGCTCTCGTGTTTGTACAACGTCCCTCACCTCTCATGAATTATTTCACGTAACCAGTCCAGTCAAGAGATTACTCTCTGCATGTCCTTGGCCGAGGTACTTAATCCCTATTGCCCACGTGTGAGCACGGTGGCGCTGTGTACTAAGGTGTACATCACGTTGATGGTACACTGACCATCGTTACTCTCTATTATTAACTTTATCGGCTCATCATCGGATGCGAAAGTTTATTTTTGAAAAAAATGTTAACAATTTACAGCTAGTGACAACTCATGGGAACGTGCTCATCACGCTAGTTTCAAAGTGAAGTAAAAACTGAGAATATTTAGTTTGTCGGGAACAAAGAATGCTAGTGACATTTGCAAGCCGCGTTAGGGAACGGGTTAAATAAAAGCAATAGAAACTAATTGAGGAAATCATCGCCCACCATGTAACTCTTCAGCGATTGTCCACTTCAAAATCTTCCGCCTCAGAGCTTCAGTATACAAACACGAACGGAAGCAGGGATTAGGACTAGTTTGATTGACTTATGTCAGCTGATTGAGAACATTTACGGCTTGCGATTGCATATATATGTATATTCAACTGAACACTTTTCTTTGCACACTGATAGACTGCACTTAAAAAAAATCGTTTTTTTTTCGAATAACTACAGTTTTTCACAGATTAATATCCCTCATCTGGACTATCGACTAGCTTGTACCAATGGGGGTGGCGGCAGGGGTTGGAGATAGTGTGATCTACGTTTGAAGGCCAAAACTGATATAACCCTTTACCCAACGTAACGGCCAAAACCGGCCAGCGCTAATATCAAAAATAGCCAATTAATTTTCATTATTTTTTTTTCATTTGTTGTCTCAAAAACACAGGTTATGACCCCTCGTTGGAACGAGTTCGTCGAGCTCGTTCCAACGAGGGGTCATAACCTATGGTTTTGAGACAAAAAATGAAAAAAAATTAGTTATTCAAGATTTTTTTTTACAAGTGTCGTCTGCTTTTCATGTTAGGTAAAAGGTTAACAGGTAATTTGTGATAATTGTGATAATTGATAGAATTATTCGCGTGGGCAGTGATGTCCACGCATGTGTTTACCAGGTAATACAAAACACCAATAGAGTTAATTAATGAAGCACCGGTTGTTCCCGATGCTTTATTAATTGAAATGTTGATGATTATTCCTATAATTAGTGTTTGGATTCTAATATTATTGCGTCCGTGGAAATATTAGCAACCTGTGGACAGTGGCCAGTACACGGCGGCCGTACTGTATACATACATTTCGTGATTTATCAAAGAAATGAGATAAAGTTGTATAAAATATCCGTGAATAAAAGTCTTATCTTCTCTTGTAACGTTTTAGTCTTTACCATCACTGGAGATAATCGCCGCTCCTCTTTATTGCTTTTTGTACCATGATTACCTATTCTACTATACATATATATAAAACAAACTATGACATAAAGTTTAGCTTTACACACCAACCGTGATAAACACGCCAGAAAAGGGGTTTCAATAGTAAAAATGTACACCTACAGTGGAATTGCATACAAGTTGATCTTTGGTGACCTCGCCTTGAATGCAAACTTGTCTAAATTTATCACTCGTCGACTGGTGAAGAGTGAAATGAAACCGGCAATTATTTATTACGTTTGTAAATAAGGTTGCCTCATAAGATACCAACAATTGATTAACATGCGTTGTCTCATGTCAATAAAGCATACAGAACTCAAACTAGTATGTTCTTATTCTATTAAAATGAAAAAAAGACCCCGTAATTTGCGCGTTTCGTTTTCTATTTCGTTTCAGCGATAAAATTGCCAGCGGAAGTACCGTCCACCGGTGCTCATGTAAACAAAAATAGAATCGCACGTGTGAATATGACTTAATCAACATTTAAACTCTTATTAATCTGACGATCATTGTATAAGAAAAATATATCGAAAGTAGCTTGGTGTACCAAATGTTCACCACGAGAGGTGAAGTGGTGTTAAACGCGAGCGTTTAACACTACTTCACCTCTCGTGGTGAACATTTGGTACACCAAGCTGCTATGGGTATATTCAATACATTACTAGCTGACGCACGGAAAGAAACCTGTATATGTTTGAATGACATGACATCAAGAATCAACAGTAGTCTGCGCGCACCCTGCAGAAACGTAAACAAACAGCCCATAACGGAGTCGGATTCCCGTCGTATTTAGGCTAGTGGCCTGAAAGTTTGATATATACCATGACGGTCTCACTAGATATTTCACCATATGGCGTTGCACGTTGTAAGAAGCTGCTGAACCCAACAAACTCGACGTGTTATTCTTGTCGTGGGTTTTTTGTATATATTAGAATAGGTAATTATGGAATAAATTGCAATCAATAAATATCAATTTCGCTTTGAAAATATTAGTGGTCCTTCGAGGTGTAATTACAAAACTGCAGCCGTAGTATGTCTTTATTCAAAAACATTTGGCTCTCAAAGATTTCAAACAATATTTTGACGTCAATATTGATTCGGTCAAATCAATTCTCAATTGAAATATGTATTTTGCGTTGATGAAAAAAATTGTTGTTTGTGATACTTTCGGATTCTCCCAGATGAAATATTTCACCTGGTAGACTCGCGATAATAAGAAATTAAAATATTCCAGCCACCTGAATCTAAAACATGGGCTTTTTATGGGCAAAACTGGTTCCAGAACAACGTAATTTGACTGGTGACTTGAGTGCTTGGGTTCCTATGTAACCAGGGACGTGGCTAGGTGTTTCCGATTAAAGGGGTGCAGGGTAGTGAATTTCCAACTTGGGAAGGGACCGGGATGGGGACCTCCCCTCCTGATGCCTACCCGTAGTTGGAAATTCACTGCGGAGAAATATATTGAAAATGAAGCCTTGAAAGGGGGCATAAACTTGATTCTAGTAACTAAAATTCCAACACATGTATGATAGAATTATCAGGTTATTATTATTTGGTAATCGTCTGGGAATTGATTATGTGCTGAACAAATGCTCACGGTCAGAACTGTGAACAATTCATACTGTCCTAAAATTAAATCAGATCTTGTGCAGGAACAACCAATTTTCGATGTTTCATCATTTTGTAACTGTAAACGATTTTATATGATATATTTTCTAGTAGTGCATTTCGAGGATTTTTTTTTATTACCATAAGTAAACGTACTATAGAAATCTAGTACCGATTGACATCATGCATACTTATGAAGCTCGATATTGCGCACACTGCAGTTGTAAATAGTAACAGGTGGAATATTTGCCGATTTGAAACCGAGTTGGATTTTTTGGGAAGTAGAGGAGACATCAGCATCACCAAATTTAGATTAGACGGCAATTGCCAACACCGCTACCACAACTACTATTACTGCAAACGCCACAAACAGTACACAAAATTAGGCGCCACTTTTACCTTATGTTTTATTGGAGATGAAGTCTACCGCCCATCTTATCCTAACGAAAATACGATTGCCATCCGAAAACGGACCAAGAATAAACCGAAAACCGTCGACGATATAAAAGGAAATTGTACTGTAACATATAAATAGGGAGCACGCGCAGTGTTCAGAGTAGGGGGATCAAGGGTGGTCCGTTGAACATTTCCATGTACTTTCCGTTTCGCGCTACCAACCTACATGGACTCATCCTATCATGTATTATTCAGTCAAGACCAAACCAGGATTCTTTATTAGAAGGATGCTAATTTCCCGACACCTGTCAAAACGCATAATTTGATGTCTGTGAAAAAAAGAATAAGTTGAAGACATCACAATTGTTTTGGCATTGCAAATTGAATATTAACAACATATCTTAGTTATTATTGACAACAAAAGAAGTGCCTATATTAGAACGTCGATAACGTAAAACTAGTTTTCGTGCTGAGTAAACGCCGCGACGTTTGATTGTTTGGTGAATTCAAAGCTTTTACGCTGTGACCACAGTCACAGCGTAACAGCTTCCACGTCATCAAACACCATCTACCGTTAAAACTAGAAGTCATGTCACGAACTGTGCATTTATCTAGGCTTAATCGCGCGTAGGAATTGCGCTCAATTGCCATATCGAATGGCATCCAAAGCACGACAAATTCTCCTGTTTACTCATGGCAAACACAGGCAATGTTTCTGCCAATGGACCTCCGGGTTACCCTGAGGACTATTGGCTGAAACAGTGCTTGTGCACAGGCCATATGTACAGAATTTGATAGTCGTACTATGGTAATAACGCGTAGATTAACACGCAGATCGACGTGCTATTTGCGGGCATTTCATGACAGGACTTCTAGTTTTTAACTGTATGGGAGGGTTTATCACGAAAATTGGTTTGAGGTCATCTTAGGTCGCAACCCGATTTGCGATGTTTTTCGCTGACGTCCCAGCAATTAAGTTGTATATAGAGATCTGCAGCAGAAGTTTGTGCTATCTGTTTCGTTGTTGTAGCATCAGTAGCCTATATGTCGGTCATGCCAAATTCTTTCGTCGAAAATTTTGAGTTCTATCGAAACGTTTTACTTATACGAGGTCAAATTACTCTGAAAACAGTTGTCATTGATATACAGTTAAAACTAGAAGTCCTGGCACAAACTGTGTGCCTATCTATGCTTAATTGTGCGTAGGAATTGCACGCAATTGCCATATCGAATGGCACCCAAAACACGACAGGTTCTCTCCGTTTACTCAGAGCAAACACAGGCAATGTTTCTACCAATGGACCTCCGGGTTACCCGGAGGTCCATTGGCTCAAACATTGCTTGTGCACAGACCATATATACAGAATTTGATAGCTTTTGTGGTCATAACGCGTAGATTAACGCGCAGATGGACGTGCTATTTGTGCGCATTTCATGACAAGACTTCTAGTTTTAACTGTATATTTCACTTCAGCCAGCTGCAGCATGTTCGTGGTTCTCGACTGTGGAAGGTATCCGTTTGCCCTGTGCTCCCGTGAGTGATTCGTAAACAAAACATTTTTATCTCCTCCCTGCGTTCAGAAACGGACTGTTTGAATATATACGGCACCCCTCTTCTCAGTTTTACTAAAGAGAATACTCGCCTCCAATGCCCACATATCCACCATTCTTTCACATCATATACTATGTATACATGCAGTCAATGAGATTACGCTTTTGCGCAGCATTTATTTATTTATTTATTTATTTATTTATTTATTTATTTATTTATTTATTTATTTATTTATTTATTTATTTATTTATTTATTTTTTCACGGGGTTTAACGAAACTTTCGACAGCCAAGGTCACCTCGTGTTGGATGTTTTTTACGGGAGGTGGAAGACGGAGTAGCCGGATAGAAGCAATGATCAACGACGAACACATGTCAGACTCCGCATCGTACTAACTCCGCACGTGTAGGTATAGCATCGGTAGAAGACAAGCGCTTCTTCCAAGTGCAGTACGCCTTAGCACTCAGCGCCACCGTACCCCCACTAATTTTGTCAGTAATCCATACGAAGGTACCAGGTGGTGGAAACGGATTAGTTGACAAATCGGGGCGCGGTGGCTCAGTTGGTAGAGGTGCAGGCTGCAAGCCGAGAGGTCCTCGGTTCGAATCCCACCTGCGACAACCGCGTTGTGTCCTTGGGCCAGACACTTCATCCCCATTGCCCACGTGAGGGCACGGTGACGTTGTGTACTACGGCGTACTGCACGTCGATGGTGCACCTGTCTTCAACCAATGCTAACCCTGCGTGTGTGGAGTTGGTATGTTGGGGAGCTGACAGTTGCTCGCCGTTGCTCGGTGGTTCTTTCCGGGTATTCCGGCTTCCTCCACCCATAAAACTGTCACGGACATGGTTAGCTATGAAATATGTGACCTTAAACACCAATAAATAAATAAATAAATAAATAAATAAATAAATAAATAAGTTGACAAATCTTGAATTGATATTCTGAAATCTGCCTAGGTGCATGATTATGGAGGCGGGGAGGGGGGGGGGATTCTTAGATATCGATTCGCTTTATCTGGTAATGGTGTAGTTTCCTATGGGACGAGGATTGCTTCTTGGGTTTATATCGCGCACGCTGTCGGACTCGAGCAAATTCGAAGAAGTCATGCCTTGTCGATGTAGTTGGAATATTCTTCAGCCTGAACTTGTGTCATGGCAGTCGGGACATATTTGCACCCCAACAACTGGCCATTTTCCCGACGACTCTGATTCTTTTGCTCGTGATTTCTAGTAGGTTTTGGCTGTTTAAAGAGTTAAGTGAAATAGGTTTGACATAGAGCGTCGAAGCATGACGAATATAAGGTTTAATACCGGGAACGGGAATATCATAGCTCAGCGTTTCCCGTTTCGGAAAGTCATTCACGATTCCCGGGAAATTCATAAAGCATGGTATCAATGATTGCGTATTATAGCTTAATAATTACATTGTTAATGTAGTTATACGTTTTGGGTCCAATTACTCAATTCTCATTGGTCAGTTGGGTGAAAACGTCATGACCAAATGTAATTCATCTTCCAATGAATACATTTGGTCCAACTTTGACCCGCATTTACGGCAGAGCGCAGTTGACAGAATGTAATTGGGGCGGTGTTTGGGCGGGTTTATAACTTTTAGCGCCTCTCGCAGTGATCAACTCCGCTGCTGTTTCTTTGGTGACATTTCCCAACTGTGGCATAAAGCCCGTTACTAAAATTCTCGTATCCATTTCTAAAGTTGTGAAAATTAAAAATCAGAGAAGTGCGCTTTATATTTTGTGTGAGGGTGTTTTTTCGCCTCGTTCGTTCGTACATGTTTTATTTCGTCTTTCTGCTTTGTTGTTTGGTAAAAAGTAGTTTAAACAGTTACGGAATGTAATTATAAGAATTGAATGCATTTTTTTATAATCTTTATTGGAGTATGAACGGGTGGGAATGGGTACAAATTGTATGAATACCTTCGGATTCATACATAATTTGTACCCATTCCCACACGTTCATACTCCAATAAAGATTATAAAAATTGCATTCAATTCTTAATAAGATTACGGCGAATATCAAGTTCTTCCGACACCAGCGTCGCCGTTGGAGCTACAGTTTAATCTCGCGAAAGCGAATTTACCAGTTACTGGTTCTGAAAGTTCGTGCTAAGGCCCGGGAAATTCATGGCCGACAATCGAGATTCAAAGGTTGCTGAATTGCGTTCTACAACCTTTCAACCCCGGTTCTGTCCCATGAATTACCCTGGTATCAAGATTGATAATCAGAAACAAGAACTGGAAATCGTGACCGATGTTCAAAAACGAGAACCAGCAAATTATCGTTCCCGCGATTAAACCCTAGTCGAGGGCAATAATAAAATAGCGGCCTGTTTCTCGTTCAGACTTCGACTTTATCATCACGACGCATTTACACTTGGTGATATAAATTTAATTAATAGAATAAGAATGTATCGAAATCAGGGCTAAATGAGGCAAACAAACGAAGATAATACCTCAAGAGCAAGCGGTTTGCGTTTGTTTTCGAAAGTGTGTGTGTTGGTGAGGAGGGGAGTTCTACAACGTAGTGAGACAGAGAGCGGGTGGATAATTTTCTCCAGGTTGTGACTCATTCATGACAAAGTCGGTCTTCTTTTTTTCGCCTTTGTAATCACATATCGTAATTGTCCAAAATAATGCTCACCTAGAAGACTTTCACTTAAATAATTCAAATACTAACAAAAAAGTATGGGTCAGTACAAGCAAAATCCCATACAACGGCGTCTAGAGTGAAATCAGAGACCCATCAGCGGAGATTAAGCTGTAAGTTTTTTTATTCAATTACCGTTTTGTTGCGTACATTGATGATAACATGTCGACTGCAAAGCATTTTTGAATCAAATATTAATTAAGACCGTGGCACCACTAATAGACTGAATTTAACATGTTGATCTCTGATGGTATCGCCCATGTAAGTTCAACTGTATTAATTGGAAATAGAGATTAATCGCTTGACTGGACTTGTTACTTGAAATAATTCATGAGAGGTAAGGGACGTTGTACAAACACGAGTGCACGAATGCGCACGAGTGTTTTACAATATAGTCCCTCGCCTCGAATGAATTATTTCACGTAACCAGTCCGGGCAAGCGATTACTCTGTTTATTACTTTTCATTATTAACAGTAATTATATTATTTAACCCTTTACCTAACATAACGGCAAGCGCTATTCTCAAAAATCGCCAATTAATTTTCATTATTTTTTTCATTTTTTGTCCCTAAAACATAGGTTATGATCCCTCATTGGAACGAGCTCGTCGAGGGTTCATAACCTATGTTTATGAGACAAACAAATGAAAATAATAGCTATTCAAGAATTGTTTTTGCAAGTGTCGTCTGCTATTCATATTTGGTAAAGGGTTGAACAAACAAAAAAAAAAAAACAATGAAATCCCCATTACATCCACGGCAAAGCGTCTTCGTTTGCGCGCACAGATACATGACACAATTGCTGATTGCATAATTCAGTTGTGAAATTATCGTTTATAATTAAACCCGGAAATCCCAGTAAATCACACTTTGGGAAGTAATAAAACTGCATATACATTGTTTAGGGATTACAAGTTGATATTTTTCAACGTGCAAACCGTTGGTTGCCCTTTTAGCATTTTGATATGGTCAACCCTACAAATTCACAGCACTGCCACTTCCCTGAAGAAAATAAGATGCACCCTGTGCTATAGATTAGAGCTTTCTTTCCCAGAGAATTACTAGAACCTATCTCGCTTTTTCTCTCTTTGTGGAGCATATAACCTATCTAATACCAGTTCCCGTCCAACGATGTCGGACCAAACACAGTTTGCTTCCCAGGCAAATTGGATACTTTGATTCCCACTTACATTTCGGAATTTAAAATCAAGAATTGGCGTTGGGTCCAAGGAGGGGGGGGGGGGTGGAAACAGTGGAGGGGGAGGGGGTGCAAGCAGAAGATGCAAAGACAGATATAGTACTCCCGAAGATTCTATACACGTGCACAACAGGAATTACTCGATGGGCATATAACCACTGTGGCATAAGTAGAGTGAATTACATTGCGAGAGTTCTATTTTAATCCGATACCAGAAACTTTCTCAACAATCACTGCTCGACACACATCTAGTCTCTCTTGTGAGTTATATGGTACTTGATAACTGTACGGCTTGTTGAACGCAGGTATCAAATACAGGTGTCATGGCGAATCACCATGACACCTGTTTTTGATACACTATCGCAAGGTGCTAGCTAAAAGTAGCAATTGTCTTGTTTAAAAGTGTAAATATTTTTGATAGTCTGTTTGGCTGGGTTAAACATAAAACGTAAAGATGGGTATATAACGGACCCCGAGAACCAATTTGTCATTTAGAGCGGACCGGCAGTGGTTCAAGCGCTGCCAAATTAGGCATGAAGATTGATGTCCATTATGGCGCACTTGTTGAACGCTGCATGGGCTATCTGATAACAGATCAATAGTAAGAGAGCCAGTGTACTCCTGTTGGTCGTTATCTATGTAATTATGGCCATTTGGTAGCTAGTTGTTGGAAAACAGTGCATCGCATGCGTTCTGGGTACACACCCGTATTGCGCATCTATCCTGTCTCCGAAATGTCAAAGGATATCAGAATGTGAGTCTTTTGAGGGCACTTTGGGGCGAATATTGAGTTGGGATAGATCTGGGCGGCTGGGTTCGGGAGATGCGGTTAAACTGAGAATGAATGTTCTCGCTGCGGAAGTAGGAATTGGGGGATTTCTCGAGGAATTCATTCCAGCCAATTCCCGTCTGCGGGTGTGTAAGGGCGTGGGTCGTAGCGTGTAGGTTGGGATGTCCCATGCTATAGGTTAGAGGAGGTGCCGCGTCGGCGGGAAAGTATAGGCACGTTGTTATGTACGGGGAGGGGGGGGGGGGGCACAGCTCATATTTAGAAAAGGAGCAGTCGGTGGTCATATATGGGAATTGGATCAGAAACACGAAGAACGAGCTCAGGGAGCTAATTTGCATTTAGGTAAACAGCATTACCTATTTAGAAGGCAAGCCATACATAGGCAGAGTAGGCTTTGCCTGTATGAACATTATCCTGGGACAAACGTAAGGGAGAGTTTAACCCCATTGGTGGCGACTTCTTGTGTGAAATGCGTCAACTAAAGTGCCAATAAGATAGTGGCGGTGCGACGACAGAGGCAGAGTGACATTCCGTCACATGTTAGAACAGAGGTGTCCGATAAAGTGACAATACGTTAGTGGCCGTGCGACGGCAATGAAAGGAGCGAAGTGAAGAGGCGACCAAGGAACAAATACCAGCGAAAAGGAGGAAAAACCAGCGACAACAGAGAATGCGGACCCGCAAGTGACTCAAACACTGTGTGGGTAGGGGGTGATTGACGTTTTGTTATCTTATTCTTTTGGATTCGATGTAAGTCACAAATTATCATATTTATTTCATCATATATGTATTAACATTTTTATTTTCAGTGAACCCCTGTTGATTTATGCTTTTCGAGGAAAAGTTATTAACCACTTCAGGATAAGAACCACACCAACAAACGTGAAACGTGCGGGTTCTTCGCGGTGAGACAAACGTTCGCGAACGGATTCAAGCAACACTCCTTGAGTTTTTGCTGAATACGTGGCGTGAATCTATTTCTTCCTGCAGAGACAAAGCCCGGTTTCCGACACCCTAGATCCACAATCCACATTGAATTTTACATTTCGTTTTGCTTATCTCTAAGCCCCTAGAGTTACGGGCATTGCGTCTTTTTCCTAATTAAAACAAACATTTCTCACACCGGGCCGAACTATTGCCTGCCAGGTGGGTCATGGGACTCAGTAGTCCCTGTCGGAGATCACATCCCCCGCGTCAAGGAAATCATGACGCCACCGTTAAGAATTTGCTAGGAAGGTTGTCATGGCTTACCCTTTATTGAATGTTGTTTTGGTGATATTTTTCTTAACACTTTACCCGACTTAGCGGGCAAAACCGGCCAGCGCGATTCTTGAAAAAATCGCCAATAAATGTTCAATACTTTTTCATTGTTTGTCTCAAAAACATAAGTTATGACCCTTTATTAGAACGAGCTCGTTGAGCTCGTTCCAATGCTGGGTGATAACCTATGTTTTTGAGACAAAAAATGAAAAAAATATTAGTTATTCAACAATTTGTTTTGCAAGTGTCGTCAACTTTTCATGTTAGGTAAAGGGTTAAAGTAAAATATGGAGTTTTTTCTGGTTCCAAAAAGAGAAAGAAAATGCACAAAATTACGTACTAACTGTATCACGAATTGTTTTCCTGTCATAATCACATTCCGGATGCATGGTGTACGTTAGTTAAACTAAATGTGATACAATTGTGCTTCCGAAGCCTCTAGATTGCTGACGTAGAAATAAGGCGGCACATGACGTCTGTCTTTTTGTACAAAGATTCGCAAAGTAGACATATTCTCCTAACAAAATTCATATCGTATCCTCTGGCTTTTGTCATTCTGACTTGAAGAAAAGCGCTCATTTTTAAAAAAAAAGCCATCATCAGTTCGAACATTATGAGAAAGGCGAGACTGCGTCAGAGGTGATTCGGCAGCTTCTCTGGAATACCACTTCACATTGTTTGATGATATTGCAGGATTGGTAAGATAAATTCGTGGACATATTGTTTCTATTGATTTTTGTAAAGCATGCACGTTTCATTGACCGTAATTTCCCCAAATTAGTATGTGTGCTGAGCACATGACTCTGTTGTAGACAGCATTTCGAAATATTAGGAAATGAGATACTTTAATTTGTTTCAATCCAGAAAACATATTGTTTAACCCTTTACCCAACGTAACGGCAAAACCCGGCCAGGGCTATTCACAAAATTCTCCATTCAGTTTTTATTACATTTCATTTCTTGTCACAAAAACATAGCTTATGACCCCTCATTGGAACGAGCGCGTTCCAATGAGGTGTCAAAAGCTATGTTTTTGACACAACAAATTAAAAAAAAATAGTGCTTCAAGAATTTTATTTGCAAGTGTCGATTGCTTTTCGTGTTAGGTAAAGGGGTAACCCGTTCAAGCCCGATATTATCTTTTACGTTTGTTGAATGGAATTGGTTGGAACAATCCATATGTAATAACTGGGGGTAGAATAATTAATATTTCCAATGTGTGGTCTTTGGGCTTACGTTGAAAATAATGATTGTCCTAAACCACAAATGTACTAATCAGCAATTTACTTTACGATACCTGGGCTTACCATAATCCAAGAACAGGAAATGAAGCATTCCAATTGAAAGAGCTAATTAACTGTCTGATTAATTGATTGATTGATTGATTGATTGATTGATTGATTGATTGATTGATTGATTGATTGATTGATTGATTGATTGATTGATTGATTGATTGATTGATTGATTGATTGATTGATTGAATTGATTGATTCAACTGACAGTTGCAACTGGACAAGTTCGCATGCCGACAATAAAAGGAACAAGCTGAAAGACAGAATCTGTACAGAATAATCCTGCCCTAACAAAGCTTTTAAGTTAAAATTATCTTTGATAATTCTCCTAAATACAAAACTTGTTTACCGGTATCATTAAATATACCACGAATGGAGGGGTGAAGCATATTATAAACGTATAGTGTTTTAAAGTAAAAAAATATTCTACGGGTAGGACTAAGAATGAAACCGACGAGCCTCTGGCGAGTCGGTTTCATTCTTAATTCTTCGAGTTGCATACATTTTTACTTGAAAACACGATACGTTTATTTTGTTTATTTCAATAAATCGTTTACATGGCAGTCGCGGTGAAATCGTGCTGTTACTCGCTACAAAACACAGCGAGAAGTGAGAAGCACGCAGGTTCAATTCGAAAACAAGCAAAATTGACCAAAATAAAAAAGGCGCAGTAATACATTTCTGTCTAGAATTAATTCTCCTACAAACCTGAGCTAAACTTGCAAAACTACTTTATTAAATGAACAATGTATTGTGTTTTCTACTGGTATTGTGTAATACTTTTAAACAGGTTTAAAGAAAACAACAATTGAACTGTTAATTATACTACAGCAAAGTGGTGGAGGTCAGAGGTCAACAAGTCCGTCTCTTTTGTAGGAATAAATTCGTTAATAGAAAGAAATTGATTCTGTAAAAACTATCGACTTTCAGTTTAGTAAAACATTGAAAATGCGTGTGCATTTTTATCCTTTTTGCTGGACCTATAATCATGTGGCACGCGTGAATGCTTTAAATTGCCGATTTCTCAAGAAGTGTCTGTTTCGTGTTCAATTGCGTAAAAGTTGGTTCCTATGAATTCACGGTAGACAAAAATTCCAGGGTCCTACATTTCACTATCGCAAACGATGCAAATTACTGTAAATACGTTGTTTTCGTTCATTTTTTCTTGCCTAGGCGCAGCGAAGGAATTAGTGGGTAGGGTACTTAGCGGTGCCGGTGTCTTGCACGTTTTTTTTTTCTTCAAAGGAGGGACCAATAATAAATCGAGTTTCAACAAGCTATGAGCCGGGGTTAGAGGTCACAAGTAGACATGTTACACTTTGAGTAAAGGATTTCGCTGACAAAAAATGATTAAACTCTGTACATTTATTTATAAAATATCGTAAATTCGTCAATATTCACCCAAGATTCGATCTCCGGGTGTAATGAAATAGCGTATTTTCTGCAGACATTCTGTTAAATTCCGACATAGATGTATTCATGTGGACGCAGCTGGTTTACAACCCGTTTTATTTGTAGTCTGTCGTAAACTACCGAGTGCCTTTCTCGGCAATTATCACGTTCGCCCGTTTTCTAAAATTCACGTCCATTACCGGATGTACCTTCGTGACTATTCGGAAATTATTCAAAACAAACACGACCCCACGATACTGTGATTCAATAAATATTCGGTTGTCATTAAGAGGGTACGTTAATAATTTTCGGGAATGTGGTCAAATACAAAACTTATTTGATCAACAGAATGCAGGCACACAAGTTGTTCTCTTGTATTATCTTGTTTTTACATCGTCATTTGCCACAGAAATGTCCCAAGTTTTCAACCTTAAAGTTACACTATAGTCATAGCTGATAACAGTGACACATAGGGACATGCTTTAAAATTGAATATGGGAATTATTTTTGACATGCGCTGTAGTATGGTTCAATAAATCAGTCGATTGGAGCGTTGTGTGTTGATTTCAATGTTGGGCTTATAGTGGGTAAAGGGTGGGTCTGAGTGGGGGTAGTTAGATCCGTTAACATGCAAACCTGACCGTCATAAAATTTCTCAGTAAAAATGTATGTCTAACAGAAACTATCAAATACCGTTTTTTGGTGAGGGTAGTGTGTGTGTAGACAAGTTTTGAATTCCAGGGTTAAAAAAAAAAAAACATCTTGCATCTGAGTGGATTTTTTTAGGTCTTTCATGTATTGACGACTGTCTACCTTTTCACCGACACGGATATTAGGACAAGCAATCTACACATTTACAAGCTAACCCCCATGGACCTTACCCACCCCCACTCCCTACAAATTTTATGTATGCCAGTGTTGACATATTTCGAGGACCAAATTTGACGGAAAGTAGGTGGGCGCGACACCCAACACCCTCCCCGTGGCCACGCTACTGATCCCACATTGTTCGTACCTTCGGCACGCTGAAACTTTTCAAGTTGCTCTTGGGGGTTATTAAGTCGACACCTACCTCGTATTTTTTGGTGGATAATACAGATCGTCTTCTTGTTTTTGCGGCTAATCCGATAACACCGTTTATACCACCTTTACAGTGAGAGGGGCATGTAAAGTAGGGTATTACTGATTTTCCCCACAAACCTCGTTTGACAGAAGGGAACTTGGCCTGTTATGATAATTTTTTGGATAAAGTACAAACAAATTATGATAGAATTTATTGGGGAGTTTCTGACACTTTCGACTGTCAGTGTTAGCAGTTGGAGGAAGCTAAATAGAACCACCAAGCAAAGTCAAGCAACTGTCAGACTCCAAACAGGGTTAGTACTGGTTGAAGGCAAGTGTTCGCTCGACGTACACAACGCTACCGCGCCCCACGTGTGCAATCAGAGAAGTGTGAACTTCATTCATGTTTTCACTTTCCCCGTTAGATGGCTGGCTTATTCTTCAGTACACACCCAAAAATAAACATTTGATATGAGCTAGTAAAAAACGATACCGCGGGGGTTATTTTTTATGATCAACAAACAAGTCTCAGGGTTATCACCTTAATTTTAGCATCGTTCCATCTTTACTTGAGTTAAAAGCAAGTATTGGCACCTTTGAGAAAAATGATTGCCGGACATTACTTGATTTTGATAATTTTAAACGCACTGGACCACAATTAACTGTTAAACACATAAGAGCTGTTTGGACGCGCGACAGAACATAATGAACGAGAGATAAAAAACATCCCTCCGCCATTTTAATTTCATTGATGTTTAAATGTAAAAGGGGTACGTGATCGATTGTTCACAAACACAATAGATCCCCAGTTACGGGCGTCGACACTTTTCAATGCTGCTTTATGGAAGTATTTCATATACATGTATTTCTCACACTGTGTCCCGCCTATTGATTTCAAAAACCTGTTTTGGAGTATATTATCCATTTATTGGAATTTAAATGTTTTAATTCTTTAATAGCATTTTTTGTTGGTATTGAATTTAATTTGATGAATACTTTAAAACTTTTTGCTGTTATTTAAATACTTTAAATGCTCAAACATTATTTACTTCCTTTAAAAATTATTTTTTTAATGATATTTATTGAAGACCGGCTTGTTACTCCGTTTAAATTTAATTCAAAATTAATTTAAATCTTTAACGAAAACGCCATTTAAATTTAATTTAAAAATGATTTAATTAACGAAAATTATTAGTATATTACGTCAATTGTTAGACGGACTTGGTCATAGCAAGTACAATTTAAAAGAGGGGTTTAAGCCATTAAAATTAAATTTAAAAGAAGGGGATGTGGTAAAGCGCCATATCACTGTTCAGCATTAAGAGGGGGTGTGACGTCAAAACAACTAAAATTATTTTAAAATATGCTACTTCATAGCAATTAAAACTATTTAAAAATATCCAACGTCATATCAATTAAAATTATTAAAATTAAAAAAAAAATCATTTTTTTTTAAATATGGCCGCACCCTTGTCTACTTTGCCCCTCCCCATAACCTCTTTCGACCCCTCTTTCCGGAGGAGGTTCAGGTTCATCCGGCACCTCGTCCGGTGAACGGGCATCGAAAACCGCATCCCTAATACTCAATAGTCGTTCTGTTATTAAGCCAATTCATGACAATTATTAAACGCCGGCGAATACTTGTCGATTTTGAACAATGGGGACGGGGAATGATAAACATTAGTTGTCTGTGACAGGAGTTGATGTTTAGTTGAAGATCATTTCATTAATTTTTTGTCATTACATTCTACGAAATCTCTTCATTATCTGGGACTATTTTCTGACGGGAACACTTCGGACAAACAACGCATCTTGACATGCAACGTAATCGCAGTCCTTATAGAAGCCGTTGCTTGTTTCTCGTTCCATTTAAGTGCCTTTTGTGGGTTTTCTCGAATTCAATTCAATTCCCAGTTTATATCCAAATTTACAAACCCGTCCAATAAATTAGATCTTAACCTCGTTAAAGCTCGGTCCACGCCTAATTTAATGAACTCGTTTTTTTTCAATTTTGATATACAATTTGAATTCGTTAGAGATCCTCTCTCTCTCTATGCATAGAGAGTAATCGCTTGACTGGACTGGTTACGTGAAATAATTCATGAGAGGTGAGGGACTTTGTACAAACACGAGTGCGCGAATGCGCACGAGTGTTTTTCAATATAGTCCCTCGCCTAGAATGAATTATTTCACGTAACCAGTCCAGTCAAGCGATTACTCTGCTTATTACTTTTCATTATTGACGATAATTATATTATTTTAACCTTTAACCCTTTACCTAACGTAACGGCAAAAAAACGGCCAGAGCTATTCTCAAAACCCTCCAATTAATTTTCATTATTTTTGTCTAAAACATAGGTTATGACCCCTCATTGGAACGAACTCGCTCCAATGAGGGGTCACAACCTATATTTTTGAGACAAAGAATGAACATTTTCTTTGCAAGTGTCGTCTGCTTTCCATGTTAGGTAAAGGGTTAAAAAAAGCAAAAACAACACAATGAAGTGCCCATTACTCCTACGACAAAGCATCTTCGATTGCGCCCACGGATACATGACCCAATTGTTGATTACATAATTCACCTGTGAAGTTATCGCTTATAATCAAATCGAGAAATCCTAGTAAATCACACTTTGGAAAGTAATAATATATTTAAGTCCGAAAATTAAAAATATCCATCTCGGATTGTTATCTTACAATACTGAGAAATCTAAATTTAACTTTCTTGTAATTCGCTTTCTATGACAGAGGTTTTATGGCGGTGCTGCTGTATCAGATTCATAAAACTTGCAGTGTCATGCATTATCGACGAATTGGATACTTGTCCACAGTATTTAGCACAACGGCACTGTGATGTTTATTTACCGTTTGTAAAAAAATATCTCCCCAATACTGAGCGCATGTCACGTTAAACTCTTTTGGGGCAGACATGATTTACGAAAAAAGACGAGTTTTTAGTTTTCATGAATTGATGTGCACGGTGCGGCAGTACTGAACTGTTATTTGTGGTTGGCATAAAATAAAATCGTGAACTGCCATTTTATGTTTGACATATAATTAGTTTCTTTGTATACCATGATTGCCTATTCTACAATAAATGAAAAGCCTATGACATAAAGTTTAGCTTTACAAATGTTCCCCACTCGTGGTAAAGTGGTGGTAACTGCGCGCCAAAGGCTCGCAGTTAACACCACTTCACCATTTGTGGTGAACAATTGGTACACCAAGCTGCTATGGACATATTCTATATTTAGACGACACCTTCCGGCGCAGTGGCGTGGGAGCCTGGGTGTCGATCGAAATCGTTGACAGAGAGAGAGAGAGAGAGAGAGAGAGAGCGCGCGAGAGAGAGAGAGAGGGGGAGAGAGAGAGAAAGAGAGAGAGAGAGAGAGAGAGAGAGAGAGAGAGAGAGAGAGAGAGAGAGAGAGAGAGAGCGGCATTGCAGTCTTCCGAGCTGAAGAAGAAACATTTTGAATAAATGGAAAACGAGGCTTCTACAAAGGGTTCGATACCAGTAAAAACTACATGTTTATCGCAAGCCTGGCGTTTCGTTATCGTACCTCTAGCAGCGTTTATCAACCATGAATTCATTTTGTCATCAAAATACCAAAATATCAAGCATGTCTTTTTTTACCTGAATGTAATCAGGAATGAATGCAATTGCGAAATGTTTGCAGAGCGCTATGAGCTCTGTCAAACAAGACTGCATTGATTAAATTTATGTTTTTCTGAGTGAAAAAAAAGCTTCTGAGAAAGGTGATATTTCGGCATCATCTCAGGGTATTAGCAACCCTCGTTCTAACGCTTCGTTCTTGGATCGCCAACGATTACTGTAGTGTTAATAACCAATTAGGATTGTCCGACGGATAATAAGGCGTAATACTGCTATCGAAAATCATGTCATTGTATAGTTATCATCTCTGAATTAGCATTTATTTTCAGTAGTTAAAAATTAAAGACGCATTTAAGTTTATATTCTAGTTTACAGCTACACAGCCGTGTTAAAGATAACCTCTTGCAGTACAATTGTATCCGACCTATGATAATAAAAATTATCGAGTTTTATTAAATTCGGATGAAAATAAAAAAAATCGTGCAATGTTCAGCACACCAACATCATCATGGGTCATATTTCGCCCACAGAGTGAAACAAGGAGTCATCTGCAACTTTTTGGTCTTACAGATAGCGCCTTGTTCCACTCAAGAGTGGAGGATTACACAAAATTAGCCTAAAACCCGGCATTGTGTGAGTAGTCGGAAGTGAATCATTAGAGAAGATTAGCAATGGAAATGCTATATTTCCTGCCTTTTTCTTAATGGTATAAGCGACTATTGACTGAGGAATTTAACTCGTTTGAAAACCGATAAACTCCCCTCCCACAAATCGAGGAAATCTACCCGTATATAGAGGTAATATAGTTGGATTGAATCGCACCACACCATTCTACGTTCAAAAAGCGGTAATACTCTAAAGCCAAATTTGAATGTGAAAGGGTGATCACGTGTCAGTATATCCCGGAGATACACACGCAAGTACATAAATGGCCACAGCTTTCTTTATGGAGATGGACTGAAAAGAAAACAAGAGGGTAAAATATAGTTAATGAACTCAGCTTCTCAAGTTTATTTTTGGTTTCTTGTAGCCAGTAAAATCCATCTTCACAAATGCTAAAGGCGAAAGGGCCTGTACCGAAAATACAACGTAAGGTATGGTTCCCCTCTCCGAACAAGGATATTGATGGAACATTAGAGTTCTTTGTGTTCTTTTCCGTTACATTCTCATTCATGATAAAAATTAGGCTAAAAACAATCGTGCACTGCAAACTAAAGTTACTGCACTGCAAAAAATATAGGTTCTCTTTAGAACAAAACTGGTTCTAATCTTGTCCCTGAGATGGAACCAGTTCTGTTTAAACAGTATTTATTTTAAATCAAATAAATTTATAAAGATTAACATTAAATATTAACGGAATTAAACATAAATTGAGTGGGTTTCAGCCGTAAGTTTACAGCTTATACGAGGTTGTCTCAAATCATTATTAAGCAAAGGAGATATGAACAGTTGGCATATCGAACCAGTTTTGGTTCTATACAGAACCAAAACTGGTTCGATATGTCAACTGTTCATATCTCCTCTGTTTTAAAATATTTGGCGACTGCGTTGAATAAGCTCCAAGTTTACTGCTGAATCTACTTCAGTTCATGTAATATTCTGTTAAAATTGAATGCTAATCTTGGTAAATTCATTTCATTTGAAATAAATGCTGTTTAAACAGAACTGGTTCCATCTCAGGGACAAGATTAGAACAATTTTTGGTTCTAAAGAGAACCTATATTTTTTGCAGTGTGGGGTTACGATTTTAGACATCCATTTCTAAACAAAAATAAGCTAAGAAGTGGCACATCTTTCATACCTTGATATGGGGTGTCGTGAGCGAGACATGACTCTTCCGCGAGAAATTAGTTATGCAAAACACCGATGCATACAGTGTAAAACAACCAGAGTTGTTCATGCATCATCAATATTTCAATAACCTAGAAATCGACAGTTGTTGCCGAATTCCTTGCTTTGAACAAACGCGTGAACGAGAACACATAATACAAAGGGACTTAAACGGCTAATTGTATCGTTGCGCCATCATGATCGTAATATAGACTCAGCCAAAACGATCCAACATGCGCACTTTTGTGTTGGTAGGTGAAATGTCGATAGGTATTCATAATGAAGGATTATCTGTGAGCAAGTTGCTTCCAATCTGCTCGCCATAGAAAATACATTTCTTTCTGTTGTTATCTTTAATACACGAAAACAGTAGAGAGGTCTGACAGCTGTCTGCTTTTTTTGTTTATAATAAGTAATACAATGGAACTTTGCTTTATTTTCTACTGAGCTCATAAGAGATTTCTAAACAATTACTTGCTTCTCAGTTTCTTGCTATTCTAATACTTCCAAAGGAGACAACTTTATTGAGAGCTGACTTTCATGACGAGATAAGACAGCGGTGAGTGGTTTCGCAGTGCTTTTATGAATTTACGATCCTATGGTGTCATTGCATCGCGACTGGATTGCAATACGTTCCGTACGTTTCATATTCAATTCTCAAGACACCCCACCCCACCCCCACCACAAGTGGTCTCGTTGAGAGCCACTCTGTGCCTCTACTTATACAAAAATGATGTAACAGTAGCTTTCTTTTTCAGATTACTCCATGTCTCGTGCAGCTATAGTAGACGCGAATTGTAGTTCGTTGTGTAAAAAGACAATTGATTGCATATTTTACGTCTCACTGCCCACCATTGAATGACGTCAATGACTCCTAAGCTGGTTCATGATGGAGTAACGTTTAACATTCGCTGTAATCAGCATACCTCAGTAACGAGATGCAGTGACGTCTAATATTAAATGTAATCAACACACCTCCGTAAACAGATGCAGTGATATCTTGGAAATAAAAAGAAATGCGTTAAGAGTGACAACATACAATGTTGAGCTGAGTTATAAAGAAGAGTGCTAAAACAATTCATCATTCCAGCAACAAGACCCTCAAAAGCAGTGGAAGGGTAATCTTACAATGTCAAGACGATGAATCTAAATAACACGACAGAGGGATTGAACTACACTCTTTATAATGAGTACATAGTGAGTGCGTGGATATGGCACCTTTTCCCACCTATTTTGATAGTATTGGGTACTATTGGCAATGTATGCACGATACTTGTTTATTCGAGGAAACACTTGCGACGTTCTAATATTTCGCAACTTTTTATTGTACTAGCAATAGCTGATATAACTTCTCTAAATATGTGCTTATTTCCAAGATGGCTTTTCAAAGTATCAACTATTCAACCGAACGATGGATCGTGCAAGTTCTTAATGTTTTTCACCTATTTTTCTGTTGACATGTCAGTGTGGACACTGGTTTTGATAACTGTTTTTCGTGCAGTGTACATATGGTTCCGCGGCAAAATTCAGTCATGCCAGCAGCAGAAACTGCGAGCAATTATCATTGTAATAATAGTTGTCTTGTTTTCCATAAATGCTCACGTGCTGCACGGTGTCGATGAGATCGACGAAGAAGCAGACGACATTCTCCTGTGTTTTCCAAACAACCCAAGCTACATCGATTTCTATTCTACTGTTTGGCCGTGGATAGACCTGTGTATCTTCTGTGTTATACCGCTCACCGTTCTTATTTTGGGAAACGTATGCATTATAACGAAGGTGGTGAAGAGTAGAAGTAAAGTGAATGCCAACAGAGCATCCGTAGCAGATCAAAATATCAATCGTAACCGAATGTCATCCGTCACGAGAACAATCATCATTCTTAATGCAGTGTTTTTTGTTACAACGTCACCAGTCTCCGTGTATCTTATTGGTCTCAATTACTGGGATACTGAGCATCCGCACGAAAAAGCTAAGCATAAATTAGTATGGGTTTTAGTTCTCATGCTAATGTTTACAAATAATGCTGTAAATTTTGTCATTTACTGTCTGAGTGGTACTGTCTTTCGAAAGGAGTTGTTAGCTATTTTACGCGGGAAGAACAGCATGACCAGCAGCACAGCCGACATGCCAATCGATACCATTTCGCGATGACACTGGACTGCAGAATAATAAGATTGTCCTCGATTGGTATGGTGTGGAATGGGGCAATCTTACCCGAGGGGAAATATATTTAATCCAGTAACGAGATTTTCAGTAGGAAGGGCGAACTCTCAAGATGCAATGATAGAGTAAAAAATGTAGACCTTCATCGAAAGAACACTACGTTTTTTTTTAAATTTGGCCCATCAATATTACAATGGTTTCACACCTTTTTATAACAACATATATAGTTATGTCTTGAACAATGGTCATTGCATTGACAGTTTCAATCTACAAACAGGTGTTAGGCAGGGAGATCTACTATCTTTCTACCTCTTCAACCTCTGTGCAGTCATAATTACTGCAGCTGTAAAAACGATCCAAGTATCAATGAAATAAAGATAAATGACTCGGAACACTAATTTAGTCAACATGCAGATGACTCATCACCATTTTTCCTAGGGACGATGGCCATTTCTTAAATCCCGTTTTTGAAATGGTGAAATTATTTTCTACTGTCTCTGAACTACAGGTAAACTTTGAGAAAAGGCACGTGATTTAGATCGGATCGAAGAGGGGTTTTGAAAATACAAACAGGCGACCAAGTTCTTTGGAGTCGCAAAAAAATGTGTTACAATGCTGGGAACAGAGTACAATCTGTTCAGGGAAAACTATATATTAAACAATTGTCTAAAAAATGCTTGAAAGAATTTAAAAGTAACTCAGTGATTGTCCCTTCAGAAATGTAACTCTAATCGAAAAGAAAGCTATAGTAATAACGTTTATATTATCAATTTTGATGCACTGCCTCTCGGTCTTACCCGACTCCCCCTGAGGATATTTTTTTTTCAAAATACAAACTAAATTATTTAGTTTGCGATGGCCAGAAAATATAATAAGATAAAAAGATCTAGAATAATTAATACTGTAGAAAACGGATGAACTAAAAGCTTCCAATTACTCACTAAAACCACCCGAATATGCTTGCTCCTTGGAATACCTTTGTTTTACATGATATCGAAGACCTCGGAAGCAACAAAAACTAGCAACTGCCAAAAGAAGGACTACACGAAACCGGAAAAATTATAAACTCATTCTGGAAAAATGTTCTAATTGCGTGTCGTTCTTGGACGAAAGTAACAGGTTGACTCCAGAAGGGATATGTTCGGAACCAATTTACTATAATAAAGGCATAAAAAACAATAATATGCATTCTTCTTTATTAAAAGTGGATGAAGGCTGATTAATCTTTTTTTTGCTGATTTCTTAACAGAAGACATGGCAGTCTTACCTTTTACAGATTTTTTTCCGAAAAATACAACTTCAAAATATCATTGAATGTCTAGAAAGAAATGATTCAAGTTATTCCAAAACCGAAGAAGGAAACAAAGCGAAATCACGAACAAACTGACAACATAAAAATATGGAATGGAATTTTGAATACTAGCTTACCGTCTGCACTGGAAGCAGTTATACAAACAAATCATTCACACCTGCTGATGATTCTTATTTGCAGAATCTGCAATACAAAATACTACATAGGTTTCTCTACACACACATGAAACTTCATCAATGTAATTCATATGAAGCAGAGTTATGTACCTTCTGTAATAATACTAAAGAGACAATCTCGCACTTCATTATATGTTAGCCTGTGAATTATCGCAAATTATCTAAAATATATTTCTCGACATTCACCTACTCGGTGGATATCGAGGAATATCCGTCAGTGGCTTGCTAAATGAAGACACGCTACACTGCATCGTGTCGCTTTGAAGGAACGATCAGCTGAGTTTTCTTATCGTTTTGAAACGTACGCATTTGGGGTCGAATTGGGCTGAATATTGTGCAATAAAATGTCTCGTAACATATAATAAAAAATAAAATCTACTATATTTTAGTCGGTATCTGGAATTATCTATTGACTAAAGTAAGTTTATTGATTTGATTGGTTGATAGATACGTGGTATGAGACCATATTCAATGAAACCCACGATACGTCAGCCCAGCCACTGACAAATTTCCCATACCCAGTAGAAGCCTCGTTCCGAAATCTACAAATTGTCCATACATAATATTTTTTTTATACTAGTCATATCGGCATATTTTCACAAAAACTCTTTTGCACAAAAAATCCACAGATACCTGTATGGCTCAACAATGGAATATAAAAGATCTCATGCTGTGTGTGTTCACGCATGAAATATATTGCACTTCTAAAACGGAAAGTCAATAGATAAATTCGTTACCCCGTGTCTGATCACGTGGTACGGGTTTTTACCTACCCGAAGCCAGCCGTATCCCATGAGGCCTTCGGCCTCATGGGATACGGCTGGCTTCGGGTAGGTAAAAACCAATACCACGTGATCAGACACGGGGTAACTAATATTATCCCATGGGTGTGGACCTGAAAATTTTAATCAGGTCCACACGTTGATTTTTTTCAGTAGCTTCCTTACTGACGTTACGATTCGGCGCATGGCGTCGCCTTGAACGTCGCCTTGAAGGAATGACGAGCAAATAATTGTTATTGTCTTGAATCTGTGCAGTCGGATTGGGCTGAATATTGCGCAGCAAAATGCTACATAGCATAAAATAAAAATACAATCTACGCTATTTTAGTGAATATCGGGAATTATCTCATTCGTATTGTCCTGAAAGTATCATTTTTCGGTCGTGCAGACGCTCGTGAACAATAAAACTTTCAGGTCCACACTCGTGAAATAATTCCCAACATTCACTAAAACAGCGTACATATCCTCTATTTTTTTGTAATGCTCCTTCAGGACAAAGTACTAATAAACTTGATTAAAAACTTGAAAGAGGGATGTGGACTCTCACTCCCGCTCGAAAAACAATATGTTATTTGGGATTAGAACAACTGGAAAACGTTCTATCGATTAACTGTAGAGAACAAAAATGCACATTCGCACAGAGCACCTAAACGACCCGTATATACTAATGGTATATACTAGGAAATCGAGTGATATAGCGAAGGATTCATATACTTAAGCGACTTGATTCAGCTAAAATTCCGGTGACATCACTTTTGAAATTATGGATTTTCATGACGACATATGACGTGTAGTGGGTGTAAGATCACCTTTGATGGGATACGGATGGGTAACTGTATTTATGGAAACGAAGCGGAAATCCATCAAATATTCAAATCAGAGTGGTCACATGGTGTGGATACAGTAGTCCTATTCCACACACGTCTCTTACCTGGGGAAGGTATATCAATAGGAACGTATTGGGAGAATATCAGAAACTGATTTCACTAATTACTATCGCTAGTTTCTAATGGATGACCGATGTTGTAGAAACGTGTGTTGAGTTGGTGGAATCACAGGGGCGTGGGACTGGTCGCAGTCAGCTTACCTGAGACACACGTATCTCAATAACAAGGTGGCAGGAGAATGTCAAAAAACGATCTCAATAATTAATTTGTCCAGTTTCTAATTGAGAACCCACGGAGAAGAAATGCATGCCGCGTTCAAAAAGGGTGGAAATAAAGGGATGGAACAATGATCTCAGGGGTCATTCCCTTTCACACATAGTTTGTTTCTCCAAAGATTTGTTACACCTTCCGCCAGTTCAGTGTACCTTTTCACTTCGAACATCTTTCAAACCGAAGTCTAACCCTAGAGCTGAAATATGTTTGATATAGAAATATATAATTACATCATACTACGACCAGTCTTAAAATACAATAGAGTAGCCAGTGGGTAATTGTAAGTTGCTAAGATCGTTCCTTGAGTGAAACAGGATGCTATCTGCAATGCTAGGGTTCCCCTCGATGGCCGATATAAGATTGTAATGTGTTGCGTGATGCGGAATACGTTGCGAGCTGTTGCGAAGGTATGGTATGTTGATCAGTGCAAAAACATAGCTCCCCCTCCCCCATTTCCCGCTATCACCACCACCTCCACACACAGTTTGTAATACCCTTTCTTCAAACATAAAAAACATGAGAACCACGGAAGTTACATTTTTGGTGGGCTATGGTTTAAAATTGATTCATTCAATGGGGCGAACCATGGTGGGTTCAGTGCGTATAGAATGTTTTGTCCCACACACTTTCATTGAGATTTTGTAACTTCTGGCCTCGTTATTGCATGCAACTTAGTAGAAGGGGACGGTTATGCGTAGTTCAAAACCTTCGAACCCGGTGTCGATGTTCAGGAATAATTATTGTTAACGCATTTGCGTAGAGTATATGAAGGATGGTTGAGTCTCGTGTTGAACGGTTGAATATTCAGTCAAGTATACACTGCCACTTACTTTTAATTGATTGGGCCATCATGCACAAGTAGAGTCTGCCTCCGGCTACCGGTAGTAAGAAGTCCAAGTAGGGTTCTGTACAAGTCACTTATCTGAATGCTGTAGAGTATAATACAAACTACGCCCCTTTAACTTGTTTTAGTACCCTGCATACCACACATTTTCGATTCGAACAGAATCTCGAATCAAATCACGTCTGTTATTCGAAATCGACTCGACTTTCGAATTGAATCAGAGGCATCTGGAAGATGACCGATGAAGGTTGGGGAGCTATACACGTAATTTGTTCCCACTGTGATGGCTCAAGTCCCTACACACTAAAAACTAAAGTGTTAAAACTGACATTTTCAAGGTGTTAAACCCATTCTAACTCTTAGGGTTTGATTTTAGCACTCAAAGTGCAATGCTTTAAGCACTTAGACATTACAATCGTCAGACATCTGAAACTTGAATGGATGGCACTTCCCATGTGTCTAGCATTGGTGGTTCTTCCAGAGTCGTCCATAATTTGATATGCGCTAGGTGCATACATAAGGACACAATGCAGATGACGCGGATCAGGCTCGAGAGTTCGAGCCTGATCTGCGTCATCAGCGTTGTTTTCTTTTAAGTGTCGCGACATTACACTTGTCAAGTTGTATTATTGTCAACACCTGTCAAGTTCTGGGATATCTACACTTGAACAAAGTGCTAGTTCAGCACTTAGTAAATGTTAAATACAGCACTTCGAGTGTAGTTTTTAACTCTTTAGTTTTTAGCGTGTACTGATAGAATAATCTGACTGCAACATCAAGACATGCCTTCGTCGTAGGTATGCCTTGATGACGTAGTTGGAATTTTACCCTGTCCGGATCATTGTTCACAATCGTCGTTGATTTTAAACTTTAAATTAGTATTTAACGGAGGCAGGGACTATTATTATTATTATTATTTATTGGTGTTTAAGGTCACATACTTGTGCACAATGGCTAATCGTGACCGTGACAGTTGTACGGGTGGAGGAAGCTGGAGTACCCGGAGAGAACCACCGAGCAACGACGAGCAGCTGTCAGCTCTCCAACATCGTAACTCTGAACTCTGCTCCGCAGCACAGGCAGGGTTAGATTGGTTGAAGACATGCACACCATCGACGTGCAGTACGCCTCGGTACACAGCGTCAGCGTGCCCCCATGTAGGCAATCGGGGTGAAGTGTCTTGCCCAAGGACACAACGAGGTTGCCGCAGGTGGGATTCGAACCGAGGACCTCTCGGCTTGCAGCCTGCACCTCCACCAACTGAGCCACCACGCCCCCTAGAGGCAGGGACTAGTGATACTGAATTTAGCATGGCCGACGGCATGAGTTCAAATGTTATTTATGTCAATGAAGCGGAAGTTACACAAAGTGTTTTATTTCAACATTATTTATGTACAGTTTCCATCTGATCTATATATTGTGTGAGACTGTGGTAGTTTTATGTTTTACAACATTTCAATATTTATTTAATTTAAAACTTAAAAGTTTTTTTCAGGTCAGTTGGCGTTAACTTTATTGTTAAAGGAACAGTATAAATCTGCTGCATTTTCTTATTGGGAGACAGTTAACACAACTCATCTCATTTGCACTTGCACATGGCGTCTGTCTAGTTTTCTGGCAGTAAGTTACTTTGATTCAGAAGTCGTTTGGAATTTGTGTTGGAAAATTGTGTTTCTAGAAAGATTTATCTCGTAGAATTTATATAGTTTTGTTGGCTAACCAAAGTCGTCATGAATTCGTGAGAATTTAAATTTTCTTTGTTTTCTTTTATAATTGTAAGTATACACACAGATTGAAATAAATTTCATTAACTGTTTTCTGTGTTTTGATTGAATACGTCCACTCTTTATCGAAGATGGCTCGAGAGATACACCCAAACCACCTGCGATAGTGTCGTCCAACGTGGGGCTCGAATCCACGACCCCGAGGTTAAGAGTCTCGTTCTCTATCACCTGCGATTAGACGCCGAAGAGGACTGATACCAAACTATATTTGTATGTAGAAGATTCGAGACGAAATGAATCGAGCAGCCGACTTCGAATCGAAACAAATGCCAAAGTAGTGTAGGGTGTCACTATAGGGACAAGCATTTAACACTGAATTCCCCATACCACAAGACTGGCACTATGGCGAAAAAAATAACATAGGATTTTCCATAGGGTTTTGTCCCTATAGTGTCATTTTCGTCCAATCACTAAGAGCCTTGAGTGTCAGTATTGGGGTATGGAGAAATCAGTGCCAAGTGCTTGGATTTATACCCGCATGTAGTAGGGGTAGGGGCATGTTATCCCAAACACTTTTATACTGACAAATATATGTTTTCCAACCATTCCCACCATACTTTAAACCGTATGACACTTTATTGTGTGGAGGGTTTGGTTGGTAAACATATAATATTAAAGGTAATCAACCCAAGCAGTGAAAAAAGAGAAGTATCTCTTGACTCTTTCTTATAGGTGTGGAGGGATAGTGGGCACTACTGCATTTAAAACAGACAATACAATTTATTTCAGGTACCAATATTTGATATATGAAGTGAGAAGCATATATACACCGACATCTGAGTTTGCCTATCTATAGAAAACCTTTTACGTCGAGATTTTTTGAGTGATACCACTTTATTTTAACATTCCAGATTTTTTCTGAGAAAAAATTGAGAGAGTTAGTGTTTTTTTTTAAATAAAGTGACATCACTTAAGCATTTTTGAAAAAAATAAAAAACTAAAAAATTCCTAGCTCTGATACATAATAAATTGATACAATAGCAACATGTTTTTTATCAATTATAATAAAACTTTCTCCCTCTGTAGGTTGATTTGACACCTAATGCTGGTTACATAAAATAATGTCTATAGGTTTGTGCAAACCATCGACGAATCTATCATTCTCTTGGAAATGTCTTGGATCAAATTTGATAGTAGGAACTGTCTCTAAATCATATCCTCTTGCAAGATGATCTAAAGCAAATATACAGTACATTCCACACACCACAGTACGAGCACTTTGTAGTCTCATTGTGTTAATAGTCCATGAATCTGTGTTTTTTACTACAAAATTGTAAATGTATTTATCTATTGGTGGTAAGCCATAGGAATCAAAGTAGATGGCTGAATGATTGTCTTTGAAATATATCACCACCCAATGTTCTCCTGGTTCTCTTGATAAATCTATGTTCACAATATAAGTTTTTCTATCTTTAAGCTTTTGTTCTGGTACTAAGTGTCTTAAACACACTTTTTCCATTCAATGATGATAATCTTGGAGAATTGTTCAGTATATATTGTAGCTGAGTGGTTTCCATATCTTCTTAACCCTGAAAAGGGCTGAAGTTGTACTTTTAATCAACTTCTTCTTTAACATGTTGTGTGTAGTGTCCCCACTCTTTATCTACTGAATCGGTCCATTTTTGAAGGTCTTCATATGTGTTAAATTCAAAGTTCACATTTATATTTGCAAAACATCCTTCAATATTCAGATCTTTGCTTTTTGTGCAGTTTATATAATACACTTGATGGACGCATACATACAATCTTTCATATACAATTCAACCCATACTTTTGCATCTTTTTTTATACAAAAGTCATGTTTTTGTCCAGGTGTTCCTAGACATGCTTCATACAGTGCTCTCATTTTTTTTCTTGTATCAATGGTGTCACTTCACTCACAACCATTTCTTTAAATAATGTAATAAACAGTCTTTCATTAATTTTCTTCTGCTTCTTCGTTATTCCTATTCTGTTTCCCATTTCCCTATACGTTTTGCAATGTTCACAACTATTCATTGTTAATAGACAAATATCACTTCTCTGAATTTGTTGATTTCTATCTCACTATCAAATTTTGCATAAACAACAACGTTGCCCACCTCTGGAAGACATTGAACAAACTGGAGATCTATTTGAAGGTTGCCAGACTTTATAGGATGAGCTAATGGTCCACTACTTGACTGATCAGGTGTCAAATCAATTCCCCAAAGGGTATATCCTTTTGCATTCATGTATTAAATAATTGATTTTGTCCAAAATACCCCATCACTTCAAATAATGATAAATATGAATTTAGTTAAATTACACCTTTGAAAGTTGGTTCGAAGGGAGGTGCTTTAATGGAATGTCCTACTATTGTGATTTTCAACTTGTTCAAATTAAAATGTCAAAAATTAAATGGAGTTATGACGATATCTCAATTTATATTTTTCTTTGAAACTAAACCAAGAACTAATCATTTTGGCGTATGTTTATGAAACAGATGGTCTTCTATTTTTGATCGACGACCATTTCCAATGGTAAATGTTTTAATTTCTACATGTCTTATGGGAATTTTACGATTTGTCTGATCTATTTGCGCATTAAGATCATTTGCAAATTTAGGAATTAAATTCAATGCCGGTATTCTGAATATGGCTCTTTGGATTTCTATGTTTCCAATTTCATCATCAACAAGACAACATTTAGTTGGAGACTGATGAATTTCTATTCTCATTTCCACACTGCTTGGTAAATATTTGTCTTGCAAAAATAGATATAAATGTAATTTTCCTCTTAGTTGTACAGATTTACTATCTGCAATTAATCTGTTACTCTGAACCAAACCTTTGTTATCATCACATTTAGCTATTGCTGTGTGGTATACAGGAGTATATGCATATCACATCTCACTACCAGACAGATGTTTTTTTGTAACATCTTTAGAAGAGCTTAACAGATTTTCAAAAAATCCGGAACAAGGATACATATCTGTATTGGTGGTTATAAGACTACCGTTCAGTGTAACATCAATTTTACTGATCATGTTGTGAAAACAATTATTGATAGGAGTAATATTTGTATCTCCATCCAATACACTCCCATCTTGTTTTGTAATTTTAAATTGAAGTACAAATGTAGATGATGCAAGATCTAACCAATTGGTTGTTTGTCTTGGAATTAAACAATTTCTATCGGTGAAGAATTGTTTGAAGATGCAATAGGAAATCTCTCAATTTCACCAATATTTTCTATACCACTCGATGTTGGTGATACATTATCTGGATCAAAGTCACTATAAAAATGCTTGCAAGATCCAGGTAACATCATGATTTAATCAAATATATCAAGTGGCCTTGAATTTCTTTTTGGATGAGATTATCTTTTTCGTGTCTTGACTCTATGAGAACGAACCTCAGGCTGATGTTTCGGTTCTCATTTCTGTCTTTTTATTCCCAATGTAGCTTTACCCACTGATACCATAAGATATTTTGCATGATTGAGCATTACTTCTTTAGGTGTTTTTTTTTTTATTTTTCATCAATTCATTTGCTATTTCAATACCATGTTTTAATCCTTCTCTCTTTAAAGTTTGAAATGCATTTTTTTTTTTTGCAATTGGTTTTATTAATGGTCCACGTGATCTTATTGCTGAACGAAAAATATACCCTAATCCATATCCGTATTGCACTGTTACACCTCGATACACTGGCATCATTTTTTGTATAAATGTAATTTGTTAAGTTCTCTAAAATGCAACTTGATGACGATCTTACCTCTTGAAAACTTAATGTTTTTACCAGTGTTCCCATTTATATTTATACTGATCTGATCAAAAGAATATTTTGATACTGGTACGTAATGTACATTATCAAATTCGTTATGAGTGTGGAGAGATTCGTCACGTGTTTCAAATGGTAAAACATGTAAAATAGGTTATTCTATATCACCAAGAAATGTTTAATGTGCAATATCAGAATAAATAAAGAGTTGATTAAAATCCATATTTAAATCCACGTTATATTTAAATGCATCTTTTGCTGTGTTAGGAAAAATTACTGGAAACATACCATCTTTACATCCCAATTTTTGTGCTAAGCTTTCTGATAATTCAATTCCAACTGATGCAATACTAATTGATACAATTTTTATATGTGAATATCGAGATGAATAAGCAAGACGAAATTACACACCAAACTCTTCTAAAACACCCTCAAATTTTTCTTGAATTTCTATTGCTGCCGCAACATGTCCACCATTTGCAAATGCCTCTGGCAGAATACTTAGCTCAATAGCAGCAACACCCTTACGTACTGTATGTTTGAAAAAACGATTTATTAATATTATTAATGCATGATGATATTTTCGGGTCTGCCACAGTGATTTTAAATTTAGTTTCATCATCTGTTATATTTCTTGCCTCAGATGGTATAATTACTTCAACTAAACCCACTTCCCAATGTTCTTGATTAATATGAATTGGGTTAGATAATTGTGTTTAAAAATAACATTGTGTTATTTGGAAACATATCCATAGAACTATAACTCAGTAGTGTTACGTAAAATTAATTCATTTTTCTTATTGTGTGGTTTCAAATATTTTAAACCCAGGCTTGGAAGAATATATCCTAAAGAACTACTCAGTAATACCAACCACAATTCTTTGTTGGGGGTTTGTAAACTAAGATGAATGATGACCATAATTATAATCACATAAATAACAATTATTTGTGCGAGATAAGTCATTTGATTTTTTTACAACAAGACTTCCACAAAAATTAAATTGTGGTTGTTCACTTTGTACTTCAAAACTTGCACTTTCACCACTCAATGTATTTTCATTTACTGACGTATTATTTTTATACTAAATCAGATTCTGATATCCAACTATAAAATTTCGAGGGATAACCTTCCCAATGTACTTTAAGTTCCTCGATGAGTTTTTTACCCACACGTTTTGAACATTGTGCAACAACCGAATTAATGATATATTTTTTATCATCTTTTACACTTTGAATTTCTTGTGGATAAAATGATCCCTGTATATTTTCACCACCCATATCTTCAAGTTTATAAGTGGGTGGTTGTGTATGTTTTACATGGGTGATTTCAAATTATTCCTTTGTCCAATTTGGTAACTACCCTTTTTCAAATGTATGTTTGGTTTTGTTAATAAGTACTATATCGCCAACTTTAAGTTTTATTTTTTTTTCTTTAGATTTTTTACCACACAAATTTTGAGTTTCTTCTATTTCATTTTCTATAGATAGAGATGCAGGAGTTCTCTGAATATTAGGATGGAAAATGTGATTGTATCCATCAACTAAATTTTGTAACTCATCAATATAACTTAATGTAAGTTTGTGTGTAAGATACTTCCACATTCGTGCTTTCAATGTGCATTGAAAAGGTTCAACAATACTAGCTTTTGTTTCAGGATTTTCTGTTGTGAAAAAATTATTTTTTTTGTTTCTTTACAAATTTGTGCACATCTTTATTTTAAATTCAGAACCTTTATCAAATTTTAACGATAAAGGCTTACATCCAGAAGTTTTCAAAATTCTCTGAAAAGATTTTGTTAATGTTTTTCCTGATCTTTTGTGAATGGGTAAAACCCATGCATATTTTGAAAATACATCGATAACACAAACTAAATAACGAAATTGGTCATTGTAAGATTGTAAACTTTGTAAACCACTAAATCAATTTGCAATTGATGATCAATTCCACCCACTTTAGTCTTTCATCTTGCATTTTTTTCCACGAATGGGTTTGTGTAGTGTGTAAGTTCTTTCTCTTTTCAACCATTTTTTCACTTGATCAACTGTAATGGATTTATCTTTTCTATGAGCTGCTTTGAATAATTTTTGTACACCCCCCTAACCAGCAGGATGTCCCATCTTTTAGAAATTCTATGTTTTGTCAATCTATGTTTAAGTGTTGATTTTGGTGGTTCTCCACCTCGATGTGGTTTCTTTCCTATCCCTATTTTATGTTTTGGAGATATTGATAGAGAACTTTCTAACCAACTGTCTTCTGGGGAACTTTGATATTTGCTGGGTTTTGACACCTGATCTCTATTCATCCATGACCAACATTCATGATTTCCAACAAAATCTTGAGGGATATTTATACCTTTTAAACAACGATTGAATATTTCCCAACTGGTTGGTTTAAAACCTTTTCGATGTCTAAGAACATCATTGACTAAATCAATGGTATTTGAACCTTTTATGGGTTCCCCATCATAACCTAAACACCCTGATCATCCCAACTCATGTGTGGATGAGATGATAAAGCAGATAATAATGAATTTGCTTTATGACTCATTGCAACAGGGATATTTTCTATAGTACGATCTCATGAAAACATTGATTTTCGATCTGGCTCAGGCATAACCAGTGATGATTGTAATGCTTTCCTATATGACAATAGAAATTTTTGTAAATGTTCACCATACTTTCGTTTTTTTTCACTTTCTGATAACTCTGAATTTCCTAACACAGATGACAATTCATTCTGCAACTGTGCTGTATTAGTAAGTTGAGGGTGGTAGTCTTAGACGCTGAGATTTTCACTTCTATAACATTGCATTTCTTCCATCATTTGATAAGGTACAATAGCCATTTTTTTTCATATTGTACTCGCTAATTTATTTACAAGATTTGTTGCAACTCCAATAGCAGGCGCAAGTAAACCACATAATGGTAAAAAACACCTTTTTTGATTTAAAATTTGTTTTTTTTCTTTTTAAGAGATACAGATTTACTAGCAATAGATCTTAGTTATTCATGCTTCGGTTGTAATTTTCGTTTCTGAGCGGGGGTTAGATATATGTTTCCTTCAAAAAGATTATGACAACATTCTGCCATACAATTAATCCATTATTTAGGTGCATTTTTCATAATTTGGTTTTGAAATGCTGGATGTGTTTCACTTAGCGCCAATAACATCCCACCATATTTTTTAACTAGAGGAATTTTACGAGATTTTTTCTCGCTCTTACAAAGTGCATTCATAAAATGATATGATAGACACACATGCAATTCATTTTATTCAACGAAAATAACAACTCATCCCCTTAACATGTTTAGGTGCATTCAAAGCCATGAAATGTGTGGATGTTGGAATGTTTTCTTGTAGCGGTATATGTCCCACATTTTGTCTAGAACCCATAGGATCATGTGATACTCTAATCCCCATATTTGATATACTTGTCAACTTTAACTGTGGTACTTTTTTTTTGCTTCCGAAGGTTACTCACTAAAACTTATTTTGTTTTTTGTTTCTTTTTGAGGAGTGACAAGCTTCGAGTTTCATTTTTAAATATTTGTTCACATAATGTTTGTAAATCTTTGAAGACCATTCATCCCGATGCCAAATCTGATAAGTGTCAAGTAGTGTCTACCCAAGCTCAAATACTTTGCAAAATTCAACAGATGTCGATGTACCTACATAGTGCACGTTGTTGTTGTTTGTGTTCACAGTGATCTGATTCGTGTTCTGCACACGATTTACAAAGTGTAAATGTAATTTTCTTATTACAATGAATAGGTAAAACTGTCAAAAAATGATTTCGAGGTGGTAAAACCTTACATTTAATGAAACCTCTGTATTGGCTTATATTGCCAGTGTCGATGTTTTCCTTTGTGAGTATATTTGAATATCCCAGTGGATATTCCCTGTGTTTGTTGACATATGGGTAAAGTTAACAGATATCAATGCATTTGATTTCTGTATTTGTGTTTTCGTCAATTTTGGGGTGAAATTGAATGGCATTTGTTCTCCCGCCAAATAAAGCTTCTTGTGGTTTACTTTGGTCCACATGTGGGAAAAATGTATCTAGAGAGGCTTGAACTTCAGGATCTGATTTTCATGGATTATCAAATTCGTGTTCCCACGCCACTTGTATGTTATGTCCGAAAGATTTGAAATGTTTTATGCGTGATTGAGTTTTGTTGTACAGGGATTGATAGAATTGTGAATTGATTGGATTTTTTCTCAAATCTGTCAGGATAGAAAGTTTCACGTCTTCGCCACATACATCCATAAAATTCATGGATTGTATTTGTCTCTTTGTGAAAACCATCTTCATAATAATTTCCAATTTTAAGTCTGAAATGAGACCAACTTTGTTTTCTGGCATTGAATTTTTGCGCCAAGCTTTATTACAGGCATCAACTAAAGTTACATCCTCCCTGAACGGATCTATCCCATCACATTTGATAAATTGTTTTCTGAACTTTCCCACATTCCCTACGTAAAATACCCACATCAGACTTACAGTACATTCCCATTTCTTTGGCAAAATTGAAAATAGCATTACCAGTAAATTTTTGATTGTATGATTTGATAAAATCTTCTTTGACTGTGGGAGACATAGAGTCAGGCATGTACAATTGTGCATCTAAATCATGGCCAATGTAGTTTTGATATGAGTTTGTGTTTGCCAAATGAGGAAAATAACCTTTTGCTAGTTCATTTAAACCAAATGTTTTAGGGAATTGTGCCAATCTCATAGAAAGGAAACTCAACAAATCGATGAGTCTAACACTACAAGCTTTCAGAGAAATAATTTTGTTTCCAGTCATGGTGGCATCGGGTTTTGTTGTAGCACTTGCAATGAGATGTATTAAGATAATTTATGCATCAAACACTCGTGAATTCTGAGCGATTGCCATCGTATCTAAATGTTCCTTACTGAAAAGTCATTAACAAAAATCACTCAAAGTAGATTCTCCGTTAAAAATATATTCCCTTTTTCCATTTTTGTCACACCGTGAACACGTTTCATCAATAGATTTACAAATCCATTCAATACAAGCACCACAGTAATTTGGGGTGAGGATACCTGAATCTTGTGTTGTTTCAAAATCATAAAACGCAAATTGTTCTTTTGGCATTTTGTCATTCTCTGGTGTTTTGTATTTTGGAATGAAACAATAGTGTTCACTTTTGACTACTTCATAGCAATATTTACATTTTTTTTTAAATCCATCACAAATGTGTTATTGGTCCCCTGAATATATTTGCATTTTACATGATAGACATTTCTTGACTAATTGACAAATAGTTTGCAGCCATTTCCCATTTGTAATCATGTGGTTTTGATAACAAGATGAACCTACAAATTCCCTATTACAAGTATAGCAATGAACATAATGTTCAGGTGTACATGGCAGTGGAGAATAGCAAACACATCCTCTGGGGCATCTATGCCATTCTCTGTTATTATACCCTACATTGCAATAATCACAATAGTAGCCACATCCTAAAAAACCTGTAATTCTAGTAATGGTGTCGAAATGCTGGTCATGGTGGTTGATATGAATAGTTTTAGTATCTTTTGCAGTTTGTGGCGGTTCAAAAAAGAACTTTTATTTGTCAAATTGTGAGTGAATTTTAATTACATACTCTGGGGAGTGTACTCCTTGAATTTTACAATATCCCTCATATCCACAAGGTTTATTATAAACAAGACCTGCTTTATTCCTCAATATTTAGGCTTCTTGCTCCTGTGTCGGTCTATTAGATTTTTTTCATTTTGTCCTGTCTCTTTTGCCAAAGTTCTGAATTATCTTTATCGACGTGACATTGTCCCACCACCACCGCCCGTGCAAAGCACATAAAATTATTGACATTTTTACATAATAATTTTCCTATGACCAACCATTTTACCAACAGCACTAAATGAAATGGGTGCATTTCGCCCCGACCCTTGTGATAGGGAGGTGAGTGCAACTTCTAAAGATAATTTACCATCATGGATAGTACAATTCTCATTTGATTGAATAACCTTTTCAATTTCATCTGATACTGTTTTACCATTCACCCCCATAGCCTTTGTAAAAGGGATACATATACCTACATCTAAGTCTGCATGGGGTCGTTGTGTTGAATACCACATTTCTCTTTTACATCTTTCCATCATTGAATCAAGCATTTTATTAAGAAACTCAAATGGATTGCGTACATCATGAATCAAAGTCACCTCACATACATGTGATTGTGAGATATTTTTTTCTGGATTGCCGCAATAACTGAGGATCAATAGAATACATTTTATGAACACTCTTTTCAGAGTGTACAGACATTGTATTCTTAGCATATTCAGTCAACCACCTCTTCATCTTTTTTAATCTTCAGAGGAGATCAAACACATGTGTTTCAGTCTTGTTAACTCAAAAGCATGTGTGATCCAACCTGTGAGCCCCCCTTCCTATTTATACTTTTGCTGAAATGATTTTCTGATTTCGAATTTTTTTTTTTTTTTTTTTTTTAGAAAATGTTTCCAAACCAAATTTTTTAACTTTCAAAAATTGGTTTGAAAACATTTTCTGAATGTTGTCTGAAAACATTTTCAAACCAAGTTCTGTAATTTAAACAAAAAAAATGGTTTGAAAACATTTTTAAACCAAATACTAAATAAGTGTTTGCATTAGTCTCAAGAATCTTCGATTACAAGCGTTTAATGCTCTGAGCCCAAACGTCTGTATTAAGTAAATGCTCCCGAGCAAATTTGTGGATCAGACCAATTAATATTTCCAACTGTAGCCCATTAATTGATATACTCACAAACAATGAACGTGGACTCTTCAGGTGGAATGCAATGGAACGACATGGGAGGTACCACCGCAGTTCAACTCTTTAACCATTTTGCCCCTTTTTTGAATGGTCACATTGCAGAAAATATATTTAAAAATACATAGAGAGAAATGTTTGGATTATGAATTGTGTAGATCTATAATGAGCCAATTCATATGGAATTTCTGTACCGAGTTTAATAAAATTGACCAGATCGTTTTCAGTGAACATCGTTCAGGAATATTCAGTCAAATCATGACGAATTTAAAATTGTGTTTATCACATAAAGTGTGATTTAGCTTTTTAGCTGACCTGAAGACTAAAGCTGGTCTGGGTTTTTCAGAAAAATCGCCAGCCTCTTTTTATTATATGTTCAACTTTGCCTTGAAAACATAGCATATAATCCCTCATTGGAACAAGCTCGTCGGTAAAGAAATACGAGATAAAATTAATTTAATTCTACCCTCAAACCAACTCAGGACGTCACCACGTTGATATTGGATTCTGATGCAATTCCCTTATTGGACGCGTTGGGACTAACATATATACAGAACAGCACACCTGTGTGAATATGTTAACCCTTTACCTAACATGAAAAGCAGATGACACTTGCAAAAGAGATTCTTGAATAACTATTTTTTTTCATTTTTTGTCTCAAAAACATAGGTTATGACAATCGTTGGAACGAGCTCAGCGAGCTCGTTCCAACGAGTGGTCATAACCTATGTTTTTGAGACACAAAATGAAAAAATAATGAAAATTTATTGTTGATTTTTGAGAATAGTGCTGGCCGGTTTTGGCTGCTATGTTGGGTAAAGGGTTAATCGATATGACCCGAGTGCCAGCATGGAAGGATAGAATGAGAGGCCACCGGCCTCGGGTTTTATCCTTCTGTGATGACACAAGTGCCATATCGATTATTTCAGCCACATGCGTGTGTCATTCTGTGTTTATCACACACCTACCTGTGCATAAAAAAAATATTAGAAGGACATACAGCAATTCATTTAACAACTAGAGAAAGAAAATTTACTGCATCCAGTAAATTTAAGTCTGTGTGAAAAGGGTTAAAGTATCAGGAAAAAAAATATATGTAGAAAAATAATTTATGGAAGCTTATTTTCTGGAGTAAAATAGTTTTTAACAAATCAGATATGGGTTTTCGTTAACAGTATGTATACATATTCACACAGGAATCTGTCATTTATTTGAATGATGAGAAACATGAATAATCTTCAGAATTGCATTAGTTGGTATAAAATAGGTCGGAAAAATATGCTCTCAATGACCTCTGTTGACCACATTTAGGTTGACCACATTTGGAACTTCCAGCAAGTTTCAACTCATTCGGTGTAGGTTCCATGTCTATAGGTCATACCAGGCCTGTGAAGTAGGAGCATAAACTACCTTACAAATATAGGCTGCAGCAACTCCGGATCTGCCATATTTGTAGATGATGGCAAATATTCATATGCCACTTTTTTTTCATGTAAAAATGCATGTATGAACTTCGGAAGTGCATCAGGGGGTCAGAAAAGGTGATTATAAGCAATTCTGAAAAATACACTCAATGACCCCTAGGAGACCTCAGTGGACTTGAACCACATTTTGACCCCCAACTGAGTGTCAGCTCGTTTGCTGTTGGTCCCAGGTCCCTTCATCATACCATGTTTGAGATATGAGCATGACCCATTTTTAAAATTATTGGCCACACCCACTTTTGTTACAGTAAAAATGCATGTATGGACCTTGGGAATGCAGTAAATTCAAAAATGTGATTTCCATCAATTCTGAAAATGCACCCAATGACCCACGCCCATCTTTTTTGGCCACGCCCACTTTTTCACAAATGAATATATGGACTTCGGGAATGCTTTGGGCGCCAACAAAATGTGATTTCCAGCAATTCTAAAAAAATGCACTCAATGACCCCTAGGTGACTTACGTGACCTTGACCCATATTTTGAACCTCTATCGAGTGTCGACCCATTTGGTGTTAGTCCCAGGTCCATGCATCATACCATGCTTGAGATATGAGTGTGACACACTTTCAAGAATGTTGACCATGCGCACTTTTTGTGTAAAAAAATGGTTGTATGAACTTTGGGAATGCATTAGGGGTAGAAAAATGTGATATCCTGCAATTCTGAAAAAATGCACTCAATCACCCCTAGGTGACCTAGATCCATATTTTGAACCTCCATCAAGTGTCGACTCATTTGGTTTTAGGTCCAGGTCCATTCATCATACCATGCTTGAGATATGGGCGTGACACACTTTCAAACATTTTGGCCACGCCCACTTTTTTTACGTAACAATGCATGTATGGACCTCAGAAATGCTTTGGGGGTCAAAAATGTGATTTCCAGCAACTATGGACAATGCACTCAATGACCCCCTAGGTGAACTCCGTGACCTTGGCCCATATTTTGAATCTCCATCAAGTGTTGATTTATTTGGTGTTAGTCCCAGGTCCATTCATCATACCATACTTGAGATATGAGCGTGACCCACTTTCAAAAAATGTGTCCACTCCCACTTTTTTATGTTAAAAATCATGTATGGAGGTCAGGAATGCTTTAGGGGGTTAAAAATGTGATTTCCAGCAATTATGAAAAATGCATTTAATGTCCCCTAGGTGACCCCAGTGACCTTGACACATATTTTGAATCTCCATCGAGTGTCGACACATTTGGTGTTGGTTCCAGGTCCATATGTCATACCACGTCTGGGATATAGGCGTGACTCACTTCACATACACCCCCATAGACACCACTAATGCCCCAGGAATCCGAAAAAACATAGGTGGCCGAGAACTTATGACTGTCTATCAGCATGCCAAAAATCAACGAGATAGGGCAATTCAAGAAGAAAGAAGAAGAAGAAGAAGAAGAAGAAGAAGAAGAAGAAGAAGAAAAAAAAAAAAAAAAAACAAGAAAAAAGAAAAAGAAAAAGAAACCATACAAACACAATAGTCTGTGTGTTTCACACAGACGAACTATCAACAAAATGAACACATTTTATCGCAAACCAAATTTGCGAGGGGAATCCGTATTACTATTTCGTCCCCTGAGATCCAATGTGTTCTATGTGCCTACTGGCACATACATCACAATGGAACTCGGGGGACGATTTTCAGCTGTCGTTAGCGATTCAAATTGTAATTGCGTTGCATGATTTGCAAAAAAATTCGAGTGAAATTTCGCTTCTATTTAAAAATAGACCCTCAACGATTTCCGATCTGCACATATGTGCGAAACAGATTTTCATTTCCGCACGGTTTAATGTTGTGGTAGATGGGGATTACACAGAATAGGCGCGTAATAAATCCCGTAATGAGATATTTGGTGGTGATAATGTGATGACAATAATTGTAATGTCATCATATAGGTGTACTCCTCAATTGGTACTAACCTCCTTTGACAGACTGTTATTTATCGCGTCACCATTTTTAAAAACTTGCACTTATTTCGTCTATATCAACCCCTTCCCCTCCACCTCATCCCCCGACCCTCAGGAATGGCAGTATATCACACTGATACAGTTATTAATCCACAGAAGAACATTAATTGGTTCTTGAGATTTGACATTTGTTTGCGTTTGTCAGTCGTACCGAGATCACATTGCAGTTTTTGTCTCACTTTCACACTAACATTCAGTCCCAATTTTCTTTTATCAGAACAAATGTAAAGATATGAGGTGGAATATCATTCTTACGTTGTTCATCACCACTTATTTATTTACACAAGGCTCAAAGTGTGAGCTAACATGTGTTATTCTGTGCAAGAACAAAAACAAACTAGACTTTATGATTCTGGAGAATCATGGCTTTTCCAGATGAGATACCATGATTTTTCATGACCCCCCAGAGTGTCTAATGAGTTGTTTTTAACTGTTTCACTGAAGTTCCTTTATTGATGTTATAAGAAAGGTGGGTATAGTAGTCTCAAATGACTCAGTGATAAAAAAATGTTTAGGTAAAAAAACATCATTAATGGTGGAGAGGGTTAATATCAATATCGTTGTCCGACAAGTTAATGACCGACAAACTGGGTTATGTTTGTTTGGCACATACCCACTGAGTTCTGTGGCTATTTGAAAATGGTTTATTTTTTCTCAAATGTATCCGAAATATTGATGTCTGGCAGTTTGTAGAGGGTTAACAAGTGCAAGCAGGAATATTTTTCCATGCAACTTGTAATGTTACACCAAGAACTGCGAATGGCCATTTTCAATTTAAATTCTGCAAGATGTTTTCAGTGAAATCCAGGGAGAACATCAATTTTAAGCTTTTGATGGGTACGATTGCTTTTCCAGCCCAAAACGGGTTAAGGGTTGTTTTTTTTTGAATACCCTTATTACTTCCAAAAATAATTCTCATTGAATTCTACTTCCACTTATGTTGATCTCTCCTCTTAACTTTGGGTGCTGTGGGTACACAAACACAGCTCATTTTCTCAAAATATTGATGTTTGAGAACCTACATAGGGTTAACAAATGCTTATTGGAATATTTTGTACATGCAACTTGTAATTTCACACTAAGTTCTGATAATGGCCAACTTTTCTTGAAAATGTACGAGATGTTTTTAGAGAAATCCTCGGATAACATGAATTTTTTAACCTTTTGAGGGGTATCACTCTGTAACCAATCCTAGGCGGGTTAATGCTTGGTATTGTGAATACTTTCATTAGTTACAAAAATGAACCTCGGTGAATTCCACTTCCAATGAAGGAGGATATGTTTATCTCGCATATATAGATCGGGTGTTATGGGTGCCCACAAACATACCATTTTCTCATTATGTCTATGCGTGGCGGACTGTGTGTGTGTGTGTGGGGGGGGGGGGGGGGGGGGGGCTAACAAATGCTTACCGGAATATTTTATCCATGCAACTTGTAATGTCTCTCCAAGACCTGAAAATGTTTAGTTTTTCTTGAAAATGTTTTTGGAGAAATCCACAGACAACAGCAATTTTAAGCTTTTAAGGGGTATATCTCCTTAACCAGTCAGAATGGGTTAAGACCTCGATTTTTGAATACCCTTACCACTTACAAAAATATTTACCTATCTGTTTTGTGTCCGGTAAAAGAAGTTATGTTTCTCTGTGCCATTCCAATTTGATGTTGTTGGTGTCCAAAAATAGACTATTTTTTTTCAAAATTTTGAAATTTAGCAGCCCACAGAGGGTTAACAAATGCTTTCCAGAATAATTTATTCATGCAACTGGTAATGTGATACCAAGACATATCAATGGCCATTTTCTCTTGAAAACCCTGCAAGATGTTTGTAAAGAAATACAGGGAAAACATGATTGTTTTACGCTTTTGATGGGTATCGCTATTAACCACCACAAAAGGGGTTAACGCTTGTTTTGTTTTTTTAATACCCTTATTACTTACAAAAATGGTCCACGATAAAGTTCACTTCCAACAAAGGAGATTATGTTTATTTCTCGGGTATACATTGGGTGCAGTGCGTGTCCGAAGATGGCCCTTTTCAACAAATTTACGATGCTTGGCAGCCTGTAGAGGGTTAATTTAGGCTCATCGGAATATTTTGTCCATGCAACTTGTAATGTCACACAAAGACCTGCGAGAAGTCGATTTTTTGGAAAACCTAAAAGATGTTTTTAGAGAAATCAACAGAAAATGGTAATTTTAAGATTTTAAGGGGTCTCTCTCTCGTTAGCCTGCCCAAAATGGATTAAGACTTCGACTTTTGAATACCCTTACTACTTACAAAAATGTTTCCATATAAAGTGTGCGCTCGATAAAAGAAGGCATTTTTCTTTGTGGCGTACCCGTTGGGTGCTGTTGGTGTCCAAAACAGCTCATTTTATCGCAGTGTTTACATTTAGCAACCCGGGGTGGGTTAACTAATGCTGACCGGAATATTTTGTCCAAGCATATTTTAATGTCACAGCAAGACCTGGGAGTGACCAGTTTTTCTAAAAAATCTACAAGACTCGTTTAGAGAAATCCACGAAAAAAAAAAAATTGTTGAGCTTTTGTGGGTATTGATGTTTAACCGGTCCAAAACGGGTTAACGCTTGGTTTTTTGAACACCCTTATTACTTACAAAAATGATTCTCGGTGAATCCCACTTCCAATAAAGGAAGTTATGTTTATCTCTTGTGTATCGTTTGGGTGCTGTGGGGTCCAGAAAACAGCCCATTTCATCAGAATTTCGATGTTTGGCGCCTGTGGAGGGTTACCATATGCACTGCCTAATATGTCTTATGTATCAATGGTCGTGTCACAGGCAGGTCTAGCAATGAATAATGTTTAAAAAAAGACGTGTTTCGAGAAAGTGCGTATAAACCCCAATTTTGGCAGTTTCTTCCAATCCTGGCGAAATCAGGGTTAAAACGAAAATTCTGCTTGGGTATATTTTTCGATTTTGTGCCCCTCTATGAGTGTGAAAAAGTTTGTGAACATCGGTTCGAAAATGGCTTCTGAATCGAACCGACGAAATGTGTGTAAATAACCAAAAAAGAAAGAAACTAGACTTTATGATTCTGGAGAATCAGGGCTTTTCCCGATGAGATTCCATGATTTTTCATGACCCCACAGTGTCTGATGAATTGTTTTTAATTGTCTCACTGAAGTTTCTTCATTGATGTTATGAGAAAGGTGATTATAGTAGTCTCAAATGAATCAGTTTGATAACAAAATTGTTTAGGCAAAATCCATCATTAACGGTGGAGTGGGTTAATATCAATATCGTCGTCTGACAAGTTAATGACCGACAAAAGGAGTTATGTTTGTTTGACACATACCCACTGAGTGCTGTCTCTATTTGAAAATGGTCAATTTTATTTCAAATATATCCAAATTACTGATGTCTAGCAGCTTGCGGAGGGTTAACAAGTGCAGGAATATTTATTCATCCAACTTGTAATTACACACCAAAAACTGCGAATGGCCATTTTTACTTAAAATCTACGAGATGTTTTCAGAGAAATCCAGGGAGAACATGAATTTTAAGCTTTTGATGGGTATCATTGTTTATCCAGCCCAAAACGGGTTAAGGTTTTTTTTAATATGCTTATTACTTACAAAATTTTTTTTAGTGAATTCTACTTCCACTTATGTTGATTTCTCCTTTTGATGTTGACATTTAGCAGACCATGGAGGGTTAACAATTGCTTACCAGAATGTTTTATCCATGCAACCGGTAATGTGACGTCAAGACCTGTCAATGGCCATTTTCTGTTGATAACTTACAAGATGTTTGTAAAGACAATCCAGGGAAAACACGATGTTTTAAAAATTTTGATCGGTATCGCTATTAACCATTAACGCTTGGGTTTTTGAATACCCTTATTACTTACAAAAATGGTACTCGGTGAAATCCACTTGCAACAAAGGAGATTATGTTTTTCTCTCAAGTATACATTGGGTGCTTTGCGTGTCCGAAAACAGCCCATTTCAACAAAATGACGATGCATTGCAGCCTGTAGAGGGTTAATAAACGCTCAGCGGAATATTTTGTCCATGCAACTTGTAATGTCACACAGAGGCTTGCGAATAGTCATTTTTTTCTTGAAAACCTACAAGTTGCTTTTAGAGAAATCAACAAAAAATGGGAATTTTAATCTTTTAAAGGGCATCTCTCTTTAGCCTGCCCAAAATGGGTTAAGACTTCGACTTTTGAATACTCTTACTACTTACAAAAATATTTCCGCATACATTTTGCGCTCAAAAAAAGAATGCACTTTTCTTTGTGGTGTACCCATTGGGTGTTGTTCGTGTCCAAAAACAGCCCATTTTATCACAATTTTTAATTTGGCAGACCGTGGAGGGTTAACAAATGCTCACCGGAGTATTTTGTCCATGCAACTTGTGTTGGCATGCCAAGACCTGCACGTGGACAATTTTTCTTGAAAATCTACAAGACTCGTTTAGAGAATCCACAGAAAACATGATGTTTTTAGCTTTGAGGGGTATTTCAGTTTAACCAGCCCAAAACGGGTTAACGCTTGATTGTTTGAACACCCTTATCACTTGCAAAAATGATCCCCGATCAATCTCACTTCCAATAAATAAAGTTATGTTTATCTTTCGTGTATCGCTTGGGTGCTGTGGGGGACCAAAAACAGCCCATTTCATCAGAATTTCGATGTTTGGCAGTCTGTGGAGGGTTATGCATTGCCGAAAATCTCTTGTATATGAATGGTTCTGACACAGACAGGTCTAACAATGATGAATGTTTAAAAAAAATCTACAGGACGTGTTTCGAGAAAGTGTCTATAAACCCTAATTTTGACTGGGGTTTTTTTGCCAATTCTGGCGAAATAGGGGTTAAATCGAAAATTCCGCTTTTGTTTCCTTTTTAGATTTTGTGCTCCTATATGCGTGTGCAAAATTTTTGTGAAAATCGGTTCGAAAATGGCGTCTGAATCGTACGGACAAAATGTGTGGCGGGGGACTAAAACAAAAAATAATAATCCGTAGAAAAACAATAGTCTTTTCCAGAGGGAAAAGCCTAAACAACCCAAAAAAAGGAATAATAATTCGTAGAAAAACAATAGTCGTTTCCAGAGGGAAACGCCTAAAGAAAGGGTGCCAGAGCAAAAGCCAGCATTTTCCTTTTCATGTTTCACATTCAGTCATGTTTATATAAATTTGTTTTACTACAAATTATGAGAGAGTGTCTGTTGACACTCGCCAAAAATTTTGGAATATAACAACCAAAAATAATGTAGCCGTCAACCAGTTAATATAATTATCACACCTGGGAATTTTACTGCAGACCACAATATAAAGTCTTCTGTGATGTTTCATATTGAGATTATGTGTACAGCAATCTGTCTATTTTCAATTGTTTAAACAAAATTAAATGTTAGGTATCTGCAAATATGTTATCATGTCACTGAGTGTATAATATTTGTATTTTATCCCACGGCACATATCACTTGAAATATTTTTTTTTGTACATTCCTAATTTGTTGTTGCATCCAAATGTAATGCTAAAATGACTAACAAACGTAGCAAAAAAGGCCTATGACAACAAATAGCAACATAATTCGGAACCAGTTAGCTACAATTAAGTCCTTAAAGCCTTCACTTTTATGGTTTGGAATGTGACCTGCCCACGGCGGCCGTGCTGTGCGTGGGTCTCCCGGAAACCGTTAACCCTTTACCCAACGTAACGGCCAAAACCGGCCAGCGCTATTCTCAAAAATCTCAAATTAATTGTCATTATTTTTACCATTTTTATTGTCTCAAAAACATAGGTTATGGCCTCTCGTTGGAACGAGCTCCTTGAGCTCGTTCCAACGTGGGGTCATAACCTATATTTTTGAGACAAAAATGAAAAAAATGAGTTTTTCAAGAATTTTGTTTGCAAGTGTCGTCTGCTTTTCATGTTAGGTAAAGGATTAACCCACTGATACTTTTTCTACGTCTTATGACGTACGAATTCAAACAGTGCCTTGATGCAGTGCTTTGTGGTCATTTGCTTTATTATTATTTTTCGAGTTTTTAAAGATTTAACCGCAATTCCTATTTTCCCCCGAATAGTGCTCTGTGACAACCGTAGAGCCAAATGTTATCGGAGCTTATAATTCTATAACCCTCTGTCAAGACATCTTAACTGGTTGAGTGCATGAAACCACTGTCAGGGCTTCCAAAAATGAGCAAACAAGAGCAAAACCCATCACGTCCCTTGCTTGTATTGCATATTCCGTCAAACACAAATAATATTTTGTTTATACAAAGTTGTTTTATTACAAATTATTGGAGAGTGCATTTGAGCTACATGCTCTTGCATTTTTGGGTCTGCAAGCAAGCTTGATGTTGCCAAAAATAGTCCAAAAGTGAACTTGTCCTGAACAACATTGCAAAGACATAAGTGGAGGCTGGTCCTCCCACCCCACCAAACAAAAAAGAACCAACACTTTCTGAACGGTGGAAAGTTGTTGCAAATTCACAAAAGGGCAAGTATTGTAACAGGTTGATGCAACTTGCACGTTTTTCTTTTAAATTAAGCCTCCTTGGGGTGCCTGATATTAGTCATGACACACATATTCCACGAAGTAACAATTGCTGCAGAAAAAAATATCCAAGTCACACATGGTAGTAAAGTAAAGGTAAACTTCCCCTCCTTCCAAACGAATAAACATTTGGGTTTCTAGTCTAGCTAGAAAGGACATGACTTGAATAAACGTGAATGTACAAGAGGAGAAGCTGTTTGCCCAACATGAACGCCCTTTGTACACATTGTTTCTGAAGCAGACGAGTTGTTTTTTTGTTTTTTTTTGTTTTGTTTTAAGTTTTGAAGATATCTCACTTAAAAATAAAATAACACAAAAATAACCAAACAAAAATAAAAAATAACAATGTTTGCATTATAGAAACAGAAAGCACCGTTCGGGTTCCAGCGCTGAGCTCAGATATGGACGCAGAAATTTGGATTGAACAACCCAAACCTGAATGAAAAAAATACTTCTGAAGTTACATATTTTTTTTTATTCAGAAGCCTTCAGACAGTTTGTGGAGTCTTAAACGAACCCATCGATAAACGTAGAAATTTGCTTTGAGCGAACTTGAACTTATATGAATGAAAGATGTTTATTACTTTCCAAAGTGTGATTTACTGGGATTTCCGGTTTTGATTATAAACGATAACTTCACAAGTGAATTATGCAATCAATAATTGTGTCATGTATCCGTGCGCGCAAACGAAAACGCTTTGCCGTAGGTGTAATGGGGACTTCATTGTTTTGTTTTGTTTTGTTTTTTGTTTATTTTAACCCTTTACCTCACATGAAAAGCAGACGACACTGGCAAAACAAAATCTTGAATAACTATTATTTTCATTTTTTTGTCTCAAAAACATAGATTGTGACCCCTCATTGGAACGAGCCCGACGAGCTCGTTCCAATAAGGGTTTCATAACCTATGTCTTAGAGACAAAAATTAAAACAAAATAACGCAAATTAATTGGCGAGTTTTGAGAATAGCGCTTACTCCCAAACAGCGCCGGATATAGAAACTTGGCTTGGACAGGAATGATTGTATAAAGAAAGAAAATGCTGCTTCGCCGAACTCAACACTTTCAGTATAATTGTCCCGGAGGTGTGTTTAGTTTTTTTTGTAGTTATTGTCCTCTGGGGGTGGGTAGGTGTGTGTGGGGGTGGGGGTGGGGGTGGGGGTGGGGGCAAATCGATGTGAACAAAATCCAATTGCCAGGCTATACAGTGCAGTCAACGTGGACTGGTCGTAATCCGCACGTGGGCAGTTGTGCCCACGCATGCGTTTACCAGGTGAATAACAAATCATCGTTAGCAATGTTTTACTGTACCATTGAACCTGAGATGTGGTTGTCGTTCGCTTTTCATGATTCCGTCTTCATTTTGAAATACAGTTTTCACGAAACATCTGTCCATCGGTGTAAATGCGTCGTGTCCAGGAGCCAGTACTTTAAAACATTGACAACTGCATTCTCTAAAATTGTATTTTCTTCCTGTTATAATAGAACTGATTAAAATGAATCACTGGCATTTTATAAGACATGACAATTTGCCAGTTGGCAAATTGTCACATCCTTGAAAATGCTAATGGTTCATTTCAACCCATTTAAAGTCATAACTAGAAAATACTATTCTGGAAAATACAATTGTAAAAGTTTTACAGGACTGATCCGAGATGGCAATATATAACAATCCGATTAGGAAAGAAGTCACATTTGCGATAACAGTGCTGTATAAATAACTGAACGTTTTCCTGAAATACTCAGGGCGACTCGACGAAAAGAATGACTTCATTAAGTGATATTTAACTTTAAATTACTTTCTTGACTCTGATTTACCAGAGTGAGTATCGAAAACCCGTTTCTCTAACTGTTTGGGAATGAGTCCTAAACTGTGACCCTAAATAATCAAAAAGGTGGGCATTTTACTGTGCAGCTTCCAAAACATCTGGTGGACTTTAAGTGGGGGCATGTTGTTACTTTTAGTTCCCAAAAAATAAAAAAAAATAAAAAATTTGTTTTATCGGCGTCGCCTCACCTAATATTGTTTCCTCTTCGCCGTATGCGACACTGTATCTTCCAATAACCGCCCTGTAACTTATAAGGTTTTCTTGTTAGACTGGTTCGTACTGTTTTCCGAAAATACTGATTATAATTTTTGTATTTTGATGCATTAAGGCAACGTTTCGGCTCTCAAAGAGGCCCAAATGTGAAAGCGGAATCATGACTGAATGTGTATGCATTAAGGCGACGTTTTCGCCTCCAAAGAAGCCTAAATGTGAATATAGAAGAATGGGTTCGGTAGATCTGAAAGCATATGTCTAACGTGATGTAACTTGATAAAAAGCAACACTTTATGTACAAGGCTTCATAAAAACAAAATACGTATGCTATCGTCATCTGGGGCTGGGTGGATCGAGACGAACAAAATTCAGTTGTCAGGCTTTAGGTAAATGTGTCATAACACTTCACTGGAAAAAGAACCAAGGAGACTCGTCAAGTTTTTGTTTCAAATGTCCAAAAGACCCACTATATGCTATATCTGGTAAAGCAAGACAATTTCTCAATTCTGTTATCAATAAGTGTTGACATGGCAAGGAGGAGACTGTCAGAGGTACCAGGATGACAAATCTTTGGCATGCGGGTAATTCATTCAAATCTTTTGGAAGGCAACATGGCTATAATCATTCGGTCATCAGCATACTTGTTCGAAAACATCAACAAACCAACGATGTTAAGGACGGACCAAGGCCTGGACAACACCTAAAATATCTCTCCTCGGGAAGATCACAGTCTGGCACGTCTAGTTAGGGTTGAACCCTTTGATTCAAATGGGGGTATTGGAACGACTTTGGCTCCACAACAGTCGTTTGTGCAACTGAACTGTCCGAAACCGTTTCAGAGCACTGTGTATGAGGTCAGGAAGGATCATCAAGCGCCCAGCCCGGTCCGATCAGCATCAAAGACGACGTTTTGAGTGGTGTATGGCACGACAGCACAGCAATCTCGGGACGTGAAGGTTCCATCAAGAAGTCTGACTGCTCAGTGTATCAATCTGATACGCTGACAAACAATCGCCGAGGAATCAATCGATCGAGACCTTAGAGACTGTAACTACCCACAGAATATTATACCGTTAGATGAGTTTCTAACAAGTCCTTCAGTCGAGGCTTAAGGAGTTTAAAGAAACGGGTTTGGGAAACAAACCCCAAAAGGCTAATGTTCTAACTGAATAAGTTGAGGAGAAACCTTGGGAGTGTGGACAACTGGGACTGTCTAATCCAGATGCACTACTTCTGTTGGTGCGGTTTAAACACACCAAACTGTTGCGATTTCGAGGGTCACAAACCCAACACTTATGCTTGTTTGATAGAAAACTGAAAAAATACAGCGTTTTGAGTCAGAAAGATAGCTTATGACCCCTCATTGGAACGAGCTCGTTCCAGTGAGGGGTCATAAGCTATGTTGTTGAGACAAAAAGTAAAATAAATAATGAAAATTGGATGGTGAGTTTTGTGAATAACGCTGGCCGGCTTTGGTCGTTACTTTGGGTAAAGGGTTAACAAATAATATCTAGAGCTTTATGCACGTTAACAAAAAAAAAAAAAAAGAAAAGAAAGAAAACGAAATGGTACAGGCAATGACACCAGACAGTGCAACCCGATTTATTTTAGAACACTAGTAACTCCTTAAGATGCCCAGCTGAAGCCTTCGGTATCTGTACGCTTTATACGCTTAACATACCATTGAGCATGAGAAAAGAGAAAAACAAGACTCGTCTTCCCTGGTTCAAGGCACAGCATATTGACTCAAATATAATTAGAACAATATTGAAAGACAAGTTTGATAAAGCTGTCCTTTTCGCCAAAATAACAAACCATCCACTACGAAGAACTATGTGCACTCGCATTCCACCATGCTGGGGTTACCCCCAAACAGTGGCACAATAATCAGGTCGTAAAAAATGTTAACAGTTTAAATAATTATGCCGTAGCATCTATCGAGCAACAAAAACATGTCGATGTGTAGTTTATTGCAACCGACGACACAACCCACAAGTACATGTAGACAATTTGCACTCCCAGTGGCTACCTCCTGCATGCTTTCCCACTTGCAACCAGTACTGCACCATCAAATGTGGATTCACAGAAAAAAAAACATTTTCATGTAAACTTGCTCATTCTTCAAAACCAGAAATTAAACCACCAAGTCGAAAAAATGTTAAGTTAGGCATGTTTGCCTTGCCAATACAATAAATATCGCAATCCCAAAGCAGTCCAGATGAATGTCGATCGCGACAGGGAAAATACAGGCGATTAAAAAGTACAGATTCAGACTTTGACTGTATTTATAACTGATAATCACCTGCTTTTTTCTGTCTCATTTCGTTCTACAAAGTTGCCGAACTTTAAAAACATTAACAACAAAAACATAGATTTCATCCAACATTTCCCCATTGCTTACATTTGCTCTTCAACAGCCATCAATAGATTGTTACAGATTCCACATTCCATATAGCCGAAGCCCCTTTCTTCCATTCCATTGTTGAGTGACTAAAAAAATATTTTTTCTAGATTTTTTTGATAATAAAATTAAGAAAATAATTCTACTATCCACTAGTAGTAAACGAGAAATTTACATGTGTACATGTACATGGACATGCAACTGACCTACAAGTGGTATCATGACGCGATCCAATATGAACCAGTCTCGCAAACCTGCTTCCTACTTTTCTTCGCCATCCAAGTGCATGTACATCACCTTGTATTAAGTTTAACTTGAAACAGAAATATAGAATATACCCACAGTAGCTTGGGGCACCAAATGTTCACCACGAGTGGAGAAGTGGTGTTAACCGCGCGCCACACACTACTTCATCATGCGGGTTGAACATTTGGTACACCAAGCTACTTTGGGTGTATTTGATTTATACCATAATGGTCAGATTAATAGGAGTTTTAAATGTTAAATGAATTAATATTCACACGTGCGATTCTGTTTTTCTTTGCATGAGCGCCGGTGGACGGTACTTCCGCTGGCAATTTTATCGCCGAAACGAAATAGAAAACGAAACGCGCAAATAACCGGGCCTTTGTTTTCATTTTAATAATATATTAACATACTATTTCGAGTTATGGGTGCTTTATTAACCCTTTACCCAACGTAACGGCCAAAACCGGCCAGCGCTATTCTCAAATATCGCCAATTAATTTTCATTATTTTTTCATTTTTTGTCCCTATGTTTTTGAAACAAAAAATGAAAAAAAATTAGTTATTCAAGAATTTTTTTGCAAGTGTCGTCTGCTTTTCATGTTAGGTAAAGGGTTAACATGAGTCAACGTATGTTTGTTAATTGTTGTTATCTTATGAGGTAAACGTATTTAAAAACGTGATAAACAAATTGCCGGTTTCATTTCATTTCACTCTTCACGAGGCGACGAGTGATAAGTTTAGACAAGTTTGCATTCAAGGCGAGGGGACCAAAGTTCAACATGGATGTAGTTTCACTGTAGGTGTACATTTTAACTACTGAAACCCCAATGCTGGCGTGTTCACCACGGCTGGTGTGTAAAGCTAAAATTTATGTCAGCTTTTTATATTTTGTAGAAAAGGGTAATCATGCTATAAATAAAGGATTAAAGGACCAGATTCTATGCGTGGAGTAACTTGATATAATTTCAACTAATAATCAAGCATGGCAGACCTCCATGGTACTGTGGAATTATAATAATTATCTGGCATCTCTTAACCCTTTACCTAACATGAAAAGCAGACGACCATTGCAAAAACAAAAAAAATAATTGAATAACTATTTTTTTTTTCATTTTTGTCTCAAAAACATTGGTTATGACCCCTCATTGGAAGGAGCTCGACGAGCTCGTTCCAAAAAGGGACCAAATCGTATGTTTTTGAGACAAACAATTAAAATAATAATGAAAATTAATTGGCGATTTTTGAGAATAGCGCTGACCGGTTTTATCCGTTACGTTGGGTAAAGGGTTAATAAAGTATAAGTTTCTCGAACTGCCACGCGATGTCAGACCTGGGTTTTCGAGTGCTCAGGAGACGACAGAGTAGGGTCCCATATGCGTTCAGTTGCAATGCACGTGGTAAGTTTTGCGGTATACGTCAATATGATCAATATTGGTATGCTTTGCGGGCTGCAGATCCGAGTTCATTCAACGTTGAGAAAACCCAAGAGATGTGCGGTCGTCATTTAGCGAGTAAGTCGTCTCTAATGGTCTAAGCTTTTGTTGTGTGGTGTTGAAACCTTGAGCGGAGTCACAATTGTAGCCTGTGTACGAGTCGGGTGAGGATTTGTCTTTAAATCTAAAGCCAGTCAGTGACATTGCGCACGAATAGATGTGCATTTGTTAAAAGTATTCTCACGGATAGAAGAACATTTGTCGAACGTATTCAAAGGCAAATGGGAACTGCGAACCGGAAAAAGGTTTTCTGGAAGACTTCCTTAAAGGACAAGCGAATGCATAGACTTGGATGCGTAAGAAAAGTAATCGGCAAATAAAAGGCATGGACTGTACGAATCGGAATCTCCCACCTGTGGGAATGTGCAGGCGTGACCGCAATGAATCAATGATAATTACCGTCTTTAGTAAGCTCGCGATACCTAGTCAATCTAATTACCCAAACGGGGCTGCGACATACCTCAATTATCAAAACACAACCCAAATTACCTAAATTAACGCTATTTTGTTCGCCCCCCCCCCCCCCCACTCCCCAGAATCCTCGTTCTAGGACTGATTGTGTGTTGTTTAAACTGAAGTATATCTAATTACCCAGCTGGACCCGGCAAGTCTTTATCTAGTTCAGATTGATTCAAAATCCCTTGCTTCTAACTATTCTGACAACTCTCACCCCAGTATTCCTGGATCCTATAGCACAACATACTGTTCTTTTTAACCCTTTACCCAACGTAACGGCCAAAACCGGCCAGCGCTATTCTCAAAAATCGCCAATTAACTTTCAAAATCTTTTCATTTTTTGTCTCAAAAACATAGGTTATGACCCCTCGTTGGAACGAGCTCGTCGAGCTCGTTCCAACGAGGGGTCATAACCTATGTTTTTGAGACAAAAAATGAAAAAAATTAGTTATTCAAGAATTTTGTTTGCAAGTGTCGTCTGCTTTTCATGTTAGGTAAAGGGTTAAGATGATTCTGGAAAAATTCGAACAACATAAAGTTATTTTCCGTGAACGAGAGTTTTTAATTTTTTTTTTATCTGGGGTATTTTTCGTGTCCATTTTGGGTAGTTAGAATTTACTCCATTTTGATTGATTAATCTGGATTGTCCGGTCCCTGACATTCTAATCATTTTATGTATAAAATATTGGAATTGCTTTATTCTAAAATGTAAATAATAGAATCGTTATTGCTTTATTATTACTTTCCAAAGTGTGATTTTCTGGGATTTTGGGTTTGATTTTAACGATAACTTCACAAGTGAATTATGCAACCAACAATTGCGTCATGTATCCGTGCACGCAAACGAAGACGCTTTTTCATGGGTGTAATGGGGACTTCAATGATATTTTTTTGTTTTTTTTTTTAACCTTTTACCTAACATGCAAAGCAGACTACACTTGCAAAAACAATTCTTGAATAACTATTATTTTATTTTTTTGTCTCAAAAAACATAGGTTATGATCCCTCGTTGGAACGAGCTCGACGCGCTCGTTCCAATGAGGGGCCATAGCCTGTGTTTTAGAGACAAAGAATGAAAAAAATAATGAAAATTAACTGGCGAGTTTTGAGAATAGTGCTGGCAGTTTTTGGCCGTTACGTCAGGTAAAGGGATAAATGACATAATTATCGTTAATAATGAAAAGTAATAAACAGAGTAATCGCTTGACTGGTCTGGTTACGTGAAATAATTCATTCGAGGCGAGGGACTATATTGTAATACACTCGTGCGCATTCACGAACTCGTGTTTGTACAACGTCCGTCACCTCTCATGAATTATTTCACGTAACCAGCTCAGTAAAGCGATTACTCTCTATATCATTGTTTTAATGGTGAAGCTTGAAGTGATTAGGACTCGCAATTAACGGACAAACGAACCCATGAAGTTTACCTGGCTGGAATGAATTCGAGTGCGGTTCTAAATCAATTCTAATAGTAGAGTTTGTCCCGCAGTCAGATTTCATTCCTTCTTGGTAAGCCTGTTTCCTCACATTTCTACACCTCCCCCATGTCACCAGACCCAAGCAGGTTAAGGTTATGACACACGATAAAAACTTATCGGTGCTGCTTTTTTCTATTTTCCAAAATTTGTAATAATAGTTGCGTGGAAAATCCACCCCCGTCGTGATTGTTGGGTCACCATGTGCTGAACTATTGATTTTCTAATGTTTCACACAAGCCTGAACAGTGTGTGGAATATAAATAGTTGTTATAATGTCAGTGGTTATGAAAGTTTACCCCTGTTGTGTACTTGAAGACGTAGAAATAAATAATTTTTAACATATCGCGGATACAACAACTGTCACTGCGACAATTTGTTTTCCAACTAGGGGTTTAAAGACCCCTACACCACGATCATTAACCGTTTGCACCCAAGAGGACACTTAGGTACAGGATACGTCATAATTTCATTAAATAGGTTGGCTGCTAAGTGAATGCATCGGTAGACCAATATCTTCAACGTGCAGCCTCAAGGCTGGATGTTGGAAATATTAGTTGGTCTACCCCAAATAATGTATATTGACTATTCCAATTGCTGCCGTTGAACTGAAGGGGAAGATATCACATGGATTCAATGGGTCAAAGTACTAACTTTATTTCATGATGGCTGTACAAGAGTGCATATCCATGCCATTCAGCAGTATGTTGATACCAAATAATGCTATGCAAATACTCAGAAACGTTTTGGGAGTATTAAACCAATTCACGTTAATATTGTTCTTGTGTTTGTTATTGTTCCAAATAGTTTCCATGTGCAAATAGACTAAAACTCAAATGTTGGTCCTTGTCTTTTAAGACACGGCTCTTAGCCGTCCCCGACGTCCCCGACGTTCCCTTTTCAACTTATTGATGTCATCTTTTTTGTTGACTATGTTGTTCTTCAAGATACTAAGCTGAAATTTGGTACATTTGGGAAAGCTGGCCCAGAATGATAAATTGACTAAGCCTGATCGTCCATTGGCAGAAACATTGTCTGTGTTTGCTAGGAATAACCAGAGGAACCTGCCGTGCTTTGGATGCCATTCGATATGACAAGGCCGCGCAATTCCTACGCGCAGTTAAGCCTAGATTAGCGCACAGTTCATGACAGGACTTCTAGTTTTAACTGCATGTTATGTCCACTCTTCTCTATACTGGAAAGCCAACGAAAAAAACGTCGCCACTCAAACTGTACCCCTCCCCTAAGATGGCATCAAGTCCATCGGCGGGACAAACTCCTTTCAATCAATAACATTTGATGGAGTGAAAGTTGTTACTCTCTTACGTGACGGATTTCAATTTAACAAACATCATAGCGTTTACCTTGCATGGAAACTAATAACATTATATCAACTTCCCAGTCTTGGTAATCGTGTTTTGGCAATAATGACTGACTATTTTGTAACTATTCATTTGAATTGCCACGACAAATTGCGTATTCATTTTTGGCAAACCTCAAAGTATACTCTTTAACCCTTTTCCCAACGAATTGGCCATATCCGCCCGCATAATATGCAAATTCAGCAGTTGAAAACAATATTTTTCTTCTAAAACATTCAAGAAAATCATATCATGTGACCCCTCTTTGGAACGAGCTCGTTGAGCTCGTTCCAACGAGGGGGGGGGGTGGTCACATGATATTTTTTTGATTTTAATTTTAAATTTTGAAAAAATATATTTTAAATAATACATTTTGATATGACCTGCGTTGAGTAAAGGGATAAAAAGAGATCGAAAATCGTGGCTCATCGCAGGCCAAGGTAATAGGCGTAAACTGAAAATATTCGAGAAATTTATTGTTTTCGAGCATTTTTTGTGTGTGCGAATATAGAGTTAATCCGTTGAAAACAACTTTCAATGTCGTTATTCATCAACATTTCTTTGGTGGTCTTGACACGACGATCAGCTAGCCTTCCATTTTACTTCAGAGACTGAGTGTCTAATTTCATTCAGTAAAGAAATATTTCGTACCCAAGTGATTTGTTTCTGTCAAAACAATGAGAGTAAACAAATAGCTCACATGATTGCATTAAAGGAAACTGTCTCCTGGAAAAAATCGATGAATTTAAGTTGTAAGTGTAGCCTGAGTTAATCGTCTGTTTGTTTACAGAGCTTAATTGCACTTTCAACAGCCAGCGTGTCAGAGAGCAAAACGGGTGGGAGAGCCGAAGTACCATAAGGGAACCGTCGATGATGACGAGCCACTGTCAGAGACTTTAATTTTCTGACTCGGTCCAAGCGGAGTTAGCAGCGCTTGAAAGCAAATGAACCATCGGCGTGCAGTACACGTTAGTACACAGCGCCACGTGCACCACACCATCACATGGACAGTCGGGAGAAAGTGTCTTGCCTATAGACACGACACAGTCACCACTAGCATGGATCAAACCTACTTCCTTTCGGTTCAAAGTGCAATGTGCTAACCACTGATCTAGTATTATGAGATCAGGTAGGAATACAGTTGATACAAGAAGTCTTGTTACTATATTGTGCACTACTTTGAAGTAATAGCGCACTGGGTAAGTTCTCTTTTGTCTCTGTCAAACTCCACCATTAGCGTAACTTACTTCCTGAAGAAAAACATCGTGTCCCACTCTGTACAATTCTATACTAGTGGTGAGACTACTTGGACACATGTACATATAATAATGTCAGTATATATTTAAATTCGAGTGTCTCTGCAGAATGAAGAGCGTGGATTTCCACTGAATCGAAACGTCATATATTTTCCACTCGAAAAGTATTTATAATAGTGCATAAGAATACATAAAACACCTACAAACTGCCACCACATAGACCACCGGGTGTAACCCGGTATTCCGTGGGATGAATGTTTGCAAGTGATTCTTGTGTTTTGTCCTCAGAATTTATTACTAAGTAAACAATCTATCCCACAGCGAATTAGTAGTAATCATCCCTCCACATACTTTAGTATCCTCTTTCTGTTTGATCAGTGTTCAGTTCGTGATTTCACTACCGACGTCTATAATATAGACAGAGGATATGGAATGAGTGCTTTTCTCATATAATATTCATGAAACGAGTCTATGAAGTTTCCGTTTTGGCGAGCCTCTGGAGAGCCCAAACGGAAAATTCGGACGAGTTTCATAAATATTATATGAGAAAAACACTCATTTCATCATATTATATGTATCATATGACACACACACGCACGAATTAGCCACTTAGTATGACTTTTTAACCCATCTCCTAACTTGAGTTACAGACGGCACTTGGAAAAAACATCCTCGTTTTACTACAAATTTTCATTTTTTGCTTCCAAAGCATAGGTTATGAAACCTCATTGGAACGAGCTCGTCGAGCTCGTTCCAATGAGGGGTCATAACATATGTTTTGGAAGCAAAAAAGTGAAAATATAAAAAAAAAACAAATGAATGGCGTTTTTCATGAAGGTAAAAAATTAATACAATATAATCCACCCTAAATAGTACAGATAAGGTAAATTCTCCGTACTGAAATTATGCAAATGTGACCCAGTTGTATTTTGTTTAGCCAATCAAATTGTCCAGTTTTGAAATTGACCAACGAAAGCTCCCAACTATAATTATGCAAATTATGAAAATATGGCCAAGTTGAATTTTGTTCAGCCAATCAAATTGTCTATTTTTGAAATTGATCAATGCAATTGACGGAAGGCTTTATTTATCACTGATTAATATGGAAACAAAATATCAAATGTTTCAAAGTGAACAAAACGGACGAGTCATATGATAAAATTAGATATTGCATTACACAGCACAATCGTTCTTGTGTATTTCAGACTACTCCATTATTCTGGAGTAAGAATCGCATTACATGTAACTAACAAGCATTATCGACGCTAATTGTGACAGGACTTCTAGTTTCAACAGTTTCTGCAGTTATTGAATGTTTTCAGTCGGAAGAAATGCTGCACTCAATTCACCCGAAGCAGACTGTTATCATGCACTAAAAATATCAGTAGCGCATTAATGCTTACTGAACATTGAAGATATCGTTAGGAAATTCAATTCAAACGTCGGTGGTATCGCCTCGTTGAAAGGTCTATGCACACAACTTGGAAAAGAACAGTGTAGTGGTAAAGGTAGACCAAACGAAAATGGTAACTGCACATCTGTAGTCAATTCCATTTTAGAGTCTTTTACCCAGAATATTTCCTCCCGACTATCCATCTTTTTACATGTTGTTGAACAGTCTCTCGTGACTGAAGGCAAGAAATAATCGCAAGTTCATATTCTTTTTGAATTGTACATCAAAGGTTTAGGAGATGAACTCCTGCATAGCGACGAGGGGGTTGCAATTGGTGACTTGGAGATCCCAGGGCTATTTTTTGCAGACGATATGGTACTAGTGTCAGAAAGCGAAGAGGGGCTAGCGAAGATGCTGGAAATTGTTGGGAAATATGGGAGCAAATGGAGACTCGAAATGAATGAAAGCAAGAGCAAAGTTATACCGGTGGGTGGCAAAGTGGACCCCACTCGAAGGTGGAGAGTGGGGGAGTTCTGCATTCCGGAAGGTAGCAGTAGACTTCTTAGTGTAGGAGAGACTAGTGACTATGGGTACCTGAGGGTAAACCTAAACATCACAGGAAGAGGCATCTACCGAAACCACACATATAAATTGGTTCTGAAGGGGAAGCGAATCCTTAACCAAATGAAACTTATAGGGAGAAACAGTTTCAATAAGGTTTTCGCGGGGAAAACTATTTGGCAAATGCTGGGTCTGCCAAGTATAACATACGGTACGGAAGTTGTACCCCTAAACCACACAGCTGTTAAGAGCTTGGAAATCCTGCAGAACGATGCAGGCCGATGGATAACAGGCTCGAGTAATGCCGCAGCGCTAGAAGCGATCAGGGGTGAGCTTGGGTGGATGAGGATCAAGGACAGGATAGACCTATTGAAACTCGATTATCTTAATTATTTGTTAAATCTCCCCGATAGCCGATGGTGTAAAGTAATGTTCCTGAGAACGTTCAACTCAAATATCAAGACGGGGTGGATGGCCCAAGTGAGGGAGCTAGTAGAAAACTACTCATTGGAGATCTCGGACCTTGACGTTGGGGCAAACCAGGGCAAAAATATCGTCAGAGAAAGGGTCATGGAGGATTGTAACCGTAATTGGCGAGAGGGGGTCAAATCAAAGAGATCTTTGGGTGGCCTGCGTGATAAAGAGAAGCCTGGTTTTGAAGAGTACCTTGATGGCACCTTTGGGGGGTCACTGTTGTTCAAGCTGAGGTCGCGGTCCCTGGATCTGAGGGGACAAATTGGGAAAAAGCGTGAAAAGGAGTGCCAGATGTGTAACTTGGGCGTGGTGGAGACCCTGGAACGCTTTCTTATAGAATTCCCAAAATATCAGTCTAAAAGAACAAGATTCACGAGGAGTATAATGGGGGAAGTGGGATGTGAGAATGAAGGATATGTGGTTAGGGGGCGACTCAAAGGAGATGGTTAATATACTAATCGAAGAGATTGGGAAGAATGGGGCAAGGGATGGCATCAAGCAGTTCGTCTCCGAGTGTTGGAGGAGAGAAGAAGCGCGAGAATAGGGAGGCAGTTGGTAGAACATGGGTAACCAAGGCCTTCTCATACGAGAACCGCAACAAATCAGTGGCCGGCCGAAGTGTTATTATTATTATTATTGAGAGACATCCTTTTACATGTACTTCTCAATCAGCAACCACAAGAGAAGCACCCGGTAAAGTCGCACCCAATCCTAAGCATGATAGATTTGCGGCAACCTCTCATGTCGACAGCTCAATGTATGTGGATGATAGTACTTGGTCAACAGAAATGTCAAAAGACGAATTTCGTTCTATGGATACAAACTGTTCTGTGAAAACCTCTTCAACAAGGCAATCTCGTGCCCATATGCCTCGTATTCACGATCGGGAGAAAAGTACAGACTCTAACTATTACGCCAATCTCGCTTGACCAAAAGCTAAACGTCGTCCCAGTTACTCCAAGCAACATCGAACGAACGTTTCTCCCCCCCCCCCCCCCAAAAAAAAACAAAAAAAAAAAACTGCGTGTTTTTGTGAGCAATTTGGAAGACAATATTAGGGCTGATACCATAGAAAATTATCCGTATGACAATGGCATCAAAGTCTCAATTGTACGAATGTTAGTGAGCAGGAAAAGCCACACTGTATCAGCCAGAGTGAACGTACTTCCTGAATACGTGAGAACTGTGCTGCAACGTGATTTCTGGCCTGAACATGTTCGCTTTCGAAAATGGCTTTCGCGAAACGCATTCGACGCTCGTAATTCAGCTTTTGATAGCTCAAGGCGCCCGTCATTGAAAATATAATGTTCACTCTGGTTTTTCATTTGCACATTTCCCTTCATCTTGGCCAAACCAAATCAGCTCTTCTTAAAAGATTTCTCTCTACATATATATACGTGATGTTTTCTGCAAGATACCATGACCGGGAAGTTACACGGAAATGTATATATATATATATATATTGTTTTCTTTTTTTTCTTAGTATATGTTAGTCTGAATGTTTAACCTCTTTCCCAATCACCCTGAAAGCAGCTTTGATACTTAATAGCTGTGTTAAATAATGTTAACCGGCAATAAGCCAATGTGGCTCTCCATTCTTACGTGAAATTGTACAGGAATCAAGTCTAGTTCCTCATGGGTTATGACCACTCATTGTAACGAGCTCGATATTACTCGAGCTGTCCGCTCTCGTGACATCCTGGGCCAAAGCAATCTCGTGCAAGAATCTTGAATCTAGTGTGAGAGTTTTTAACCCAATCAAACCAATGTGAGGTTCTGTATTTATCACACCTCTCCCATGTAACAACCAGTCTACACGAAAATTGAACTAAAAGCACTATTCGGGGGCGCGGTGGCTCAGTTGGTAGAGGTGCAGGCTGCAAGCCGAGAGGTACTCGATTCGAATCCCACCTGCGGCAACCGCGTTGTGTCCTTGGGCAAGACACTTCACCCCGATTGCCTACATGGGGGCACGATGACGCTGTGTACTAGGGCGTAATGCACGTCGCTGGTGCGCATGTCTTCAACCAATCTAACCCTGCCTGTGCTGCGGTGCAGAGTTCAGAGTTACGATGTTGGAGAGCTGACAGCTGCTCGTCGTTGCTCGGTGGTTCTCTCCGGGTACTCCGGCTTCCTCCACCCGTAAAACTGTCACGGTCACGATTAGCCATTGTGCATAAGTATGTGACCTTAAACCCCAGTAAATAATAATAGTAAATAAAAGCACTATTCAGCTGGATAATTGGTGCGTTTTCTTCATTGCCAACGAGACATCACTGTTAGTTGGCAGAGTTCCAATACTAATTTGCTGTGCGTTTCTGTATATATACTATTCCAATAAATTAGGGGATATTTGATAAAAGTGAGATATATGAAGAAATATATTTATATTTTCATCACAAAGACAGTTGAGGCATTTAGCTGTGGCATCTGGTGAATGATTTTAGGATAGTGGGATGTCTGACAAGCACATTATGCACATACTCTACGCACGGGTCTGTAGAAGACATGGACGGTAAGTCACAGAATTTACCACATTCAGTCCAAGACCTCAATACCTTGTAACTCCTCCTCACAAGCGTGGATCCGACATGGTATGCCGCATTCTCCTCAACAAACGTCCAGTATCAGCTTGACTGATATTATTCCATTATTCCTGCAGAGCAGCGGCGAGTTCCTGGACATTGCCAGGAGGTTGTTGGCGTTGTCGTAGGCGCCTGCCATGCATACCCCAGACGTGCTCGATTGGCGAAAGGTCTGGATTTAGTGCTGGCCAAGGCAGTGTTGTGATGTTCTGCTCCTGGAGGAACTCTATAACGACACCGGCCCTGTGTGCTTTTGATTAGTCATCTTGGAAAATGAATCGACGGCGGTGACGTCTTTCAAATAGCACCACATGAGCCGCTGACATGTCACGGTAGTACTACCCTGTGACACGCCTTTGTATGACATGTAACGATGTCCTGCTTCTCATGATTATGCCCCCCCCCCCCCCCACCATAAACCATAAACGATCCACCATCAAAACCATCGGTTTTGTCATGGTATATTTCGTTCCATCTCCGCCACACTCTGTTTCTCGTGTCGAGGAAGTCGAGAGTCAACCTCGATTCATCGGAAAACATAAAATTGCTCCAACGACGATTGTCCCAGCGCTGCCGTGCTCCACACCAATTAGGCCTTGCTGCAATGTGACGATCAGTCATACGTGGTATTATTCGAGGTCGTCGAGCGTACAAATTCCAGCTGTCTAGGCGATTTTGAATAGTCTGACCACTGACTCGCACATCTGTCGTTCGGTGCAGCTGCTGTTCAATTTCTGAGGCACATTGATGGCGGTTATGTAATGTTGTGATTCGGATGCAACGATCCTTGTTAGCAGTTGTCCCCCTTGGATGACCCGACCGACGTCTGTCATCAACATTGCCTGTCTGACGGTAGCGTGACCACAACTTCCTAATCACTGACTGGGTAGCGTTGAGAATTTGAGCCACTGAAGGCTGTCTGTTGCCAGCTTCCAACATGCCAACGGTACGTAAACGTTTGTCACGTGTCAGTCTTCGCATACCTCAAAAGTTACGGTTCGACCAGAAACTATTGAGGAACGAGTATACACCAAGAAAAGAACGTTAAGACCGTCGAAAAAAACCCGTCCAGTACAAATGCAAATTTCAAAATGTACCGCACAGACATTTATGCGGCGCTCGTGAGAAAAACATGCACGAAGTTTTCGTGGGCCGGTGACATTCATGATCCACACTAAACTTGCCAAGATATTGATGTGTTCAATCAAGCGTATCCAATACTATTGTCCGGAAATATAAACATCAGTTTGGATATCCCCTACTTTTTTTTGAACAGTATCTATTGGACAAGGAGATCTATTTTCTCCTTACCTTTTTTGCCGGACTTTTTGCCCCCCCCCCCCCCCCCCCCCCCCCCACCCACACACACTTTTTTTATGAAAAGTAGAGTATACCTGATTGCATCTCTTTGTCCGGTCAGCTGTACGACTGCGTCCTGTGTTTTACTAAGCAGAACTGAGCTGATAGTAGTCACATCTTAATGAAGTTGTACATGAATATCCAACCTGGCACACCCTTTCAGATTAATATCAAGAAATGCTGTCCGCATAATCTACTCGCGAGTTATGTCTTTTTCGGGTTATCCACTCGTGAGTTGTGCCCCTCTTCTTGTTGACAGAAATACGTCCGAAGCACAACTCAGTCTATGGTAATAAGAACTTAATGAAGTCTGGCATGGATGTCCAGTAGGACATGTCCTTTTCTCCGCACGTGAATTATGTCTACCAAATTAGACTTAACAATTACATTTTTGATTAACTGTAGTTTCTCCCTGTGTGATTCCAAAACATGCCTGATGATCTTTCACTGGGATGAGTTATAAGCTCTATTTTGGGGGTGAAAATTGAACAATTAATGGCGATGTCTGTCAACACTGCTGACTTTGTATGGTCTTTACGTTTGGTACGCGACTAACCACTGACACAATCATTACGGCCCTATGAATCGTAATTTCATTACTGGAATCGAATCGGGGTCCGCTGTTGATATCGAATCTGTATCGAATCGGAAATAACCCGAAATAATTTTCGTGTAATTAAAGTACAATTGGGTCTAAAGGTTATTTCTACTTTAGGATACTGACTTAATAACCTATTCAGTTCTCTTTAAAATACAACACTATCACTTGTTTCTGGCTCAGTAGAAAAGATACGTCTTATCGCTTCAAATCCACTCAACAAGAGAACGGTTCGACCAATCTTCGCCAACTCATCGCTTATTCTCGTACGTTCTCGGCGAACTCCGCATTCCTCACGATGCTTCCGTCCGGTTGAAGGTGATCGGCCGTACCGTCAATGCAATTTCACAACACTCTTCCCCGTTCTAAATAATTTATAGCAATTTTGAAACTTCAATCCGGAAGAGTGTGTTGGTTAAAAAGTTGAGTCAAATTAATCTAGACTGCAGCAAATTCTGAAAATGGCCGCTGCTAACAGTCCAATTATTTAAGAAATATTCAGTATTAAAACGCAAGGTCTCTTGTCGGATAACCCTTCAAGAGAAAATTACTTGTACATTAAGAAATTTGTACACTAATTTAAACAAGATCTCTCGTTAGATAAACTTTCAAGAGAAAATTACTGGTATATTAAGAAATTGGTACACTAATTTAAACAAGATCTCTCGTTAGATAAACTTTCAAGAGAAAATTACTTGTACATTAAGAAATTGGTACACTAATTTAAACAAGGTCTCTCGTTAGATAACCTTCCAAGAGAAAATTACTTCACAGTGCATTTAGTATCTCCCCCATCAGGTAGCCTTCTGAGAGAGTTCCCCGGTAGTATTTTACTGTATGTTGTACACCACTCTTGCATTCGCAGAAGTGGCTTCCAGCAGATCTTTCGGGGACTCCCCTACTCGGACCAAAGCAACTTCATTGGCCACCTCCCCAATAACTTCAGGGGTAGTCCATTTCCTTCTACCCATGGGGAAGTAGGGTGCATCTGTTTCCAACAGCAGTCTTTCAACTGGAATGGCAGCCACAGCTCTTTTCATTTCCGGTGTAAATACTTTACACAACCCTGTGATGCCAAAAAATGTATTGGGTCGGAACCTCAACCAGGTCTTAACGTCACTTTCCAACCCTGTGAAACAACGTAAATGAATCACCTGACTGCTGTGGGTAGCTTCGAGAACCTTGAATAGAGCGGTACTCAGCACATCGTGTGACATCAGATGGCCTTCAGCCCCACGTATGTGTAAAACCAAGGGCTTATTTTTGGGGGCCAGCTCTAACAATTCCCCAAATACCCTATCCTGCTCTTCTATTTGGGCAGATCCTGCAACATATGAACGATCCATACCAATTTCCCCAAATGCTGCTACCTGGGGTGAATTTACCAATTCCTTCAGCTGCTGTCTCTTTTCTGTGGTAAGGCTGGGGTACTTTGAAGGATGGCACCCAACTGCCAGTGGCTGGGCCACCTGCTGTGGATCCGTTGGATAATCCTCAGGATCACAGATAACATTTACTGCAGCTTCTAACTGAATCTGGACTTGGGGTTTCACCTGCCCACGGGTCCTTTCCAACATACAATTTAAACTCATATTGGGCAAACTGAATTTATGTTGGATCCTATTAAAATGATAGTGGGAATCAATAGCCGATGGTACCTCCCCCAAAGGCGCTCTGGCTGTGATAACCAGGGAACCTTTGACTTTTTTTGATTTTCTTAAGGGGGCTACTTCAGTGTCCACTACCAACTGTCCCAGCACACCTTCCATAACGGTTAGGCGCTGTAGTTTTCGTTGAGGCCCTGCCTGAGACTCCACCCCTTGTGACTCCCAAGTACGTTTTTTTCCCAGTACCTACTTTCAACTAATCTTCCCCCTTAACATGTTTTACCTGAACTTTTGCACTTTGGGTCATCCTCTGTGCAACAGGAGTTTGAATTTTTTCTTGAACTTTTGCACTTTGGGCCGTCCTCGGTGCAACAGGAGTTTTAATTTTTCTAATAGTGGTTGTTGCTTGGGGTTCTGGTGTCCTTTGGATTGTCCTCTGAACACTTTTCTCCTTTTCTAGAGCTGACAAGATCCAGGCTGCAGCAGCCATTGGATCATCAGTCTCATGTGGATAGGTCAACCCAGCTGCCTCCACCTGAGCAGCTTGCCAAAGAGTTTTTTTCTATCTTATTTTTTCTGCTCCTATCCACTAGCAATCAAATTTTCCAAAAAGGAGACCTAGACCTCATAAAAATACCCTGACCTGCTATACTAGCTTGATTTAGTGCCATGCAAACTACCTTCCAGTGAAATAAACAGCCGACACAATTCAGCTGTGGTAGTTTTATACCTTCTTTGGGAAGAGGGATTCCTAAATCTTTAGCAATGGCCTCTATGGTCAGATAATACCCACTATCAGATGGTAGGGTAAGGGAAGCTAAACTATCTGTCGTGGCCTTATCTTTTTTTAAAGCTTCTACTAGGTTCTCCAGAACCACCACATCAGGGATTACTTCCCTGGCCACCTTTGTCCATCCTAGGACATCCCTTGCCAACAGTACCATATCTTGCACCATTTTCTGCCTTAAAGGCTCAGGGTTGATGGTGTTATTTTCTACCCACCAAGATACAGGAAAATTATTTCCAATAAAGTATCCATGTGTGTCTGTTTTAATGGCCTCTGAACAACTCTTCAATGGACACACTTTATTTTTTTTTGAATGCTGACCTCCTTGGGTAGTCCTCAGAGAATCAGTAATATGACCACTTTTATCCTTTCTTTTTGAATGCTGACCTCCTTGGGTAGTCCTCTGAGAATCAGTAACTGGACTACTTCTGTCCTTTCTTTTAGCCCCAGGAGCCTCTGTCTGTCTTTCTGGTCTTGTGTATATAGCCTTTGCAAGACTGGGGTATTGCTCCTTTTTACCTTGATCGCGAACAAGAGCAGTCTTATTCATGACTGGTAAGGCCACAGTTGGGACCGTAAACACTCCCCTGCTGTCCAGGATCTTATCCATGGATTGAATTTTTTCCTGTGCCTTAGTAGCACTAGGCATGCTACTCATTTGGATATTTCCACTAGGAAAATATCTAATGTCCCTTGTAACTGGAGTGTAGGATGGGGCTGTATGCCGTGGTCTTGATCTTATCTTAGGGAGAGGACCCATTTTCTCTCTAACCCAACCTTGGCAAACTAATTGATCCAAAGCCAAGGCAGTTGCATCTGTCATCCACAGCCTATTATTTTCCTTCTTGGCCATTTGGTACTGCTGTAATAAAATGTTTTTAATTTCTTCTAGCGACCAACCGGTTCCTAGAAGTAGGACCATAAACCTGCTGGCAGGGCGGATTAAAATCCCCTCCTGGGTTTGTCTCAGCAGTTTCTCCCGCATTAGCTTGATCTCTCGATCCTCTGATTGCGGGCCCGCCCCGGGTGCTATGGCGATACTTTCTGCCAATCCAATGAGATTTTCCTTTTGGGCGGCAGAAACACCAACTTCAACTCGGGGTTGGACAGTAGGTGATGGCCCCTGTCCCACTGCCCCTGATACATTTGGATAAACCTCATGTATCTCACTTACATTTTCAGACACATTTGGATCAACCTCATGTGTCTGTTGCCCCTCCTCTGTTCCCATTGCTTCCTCAAGCAGATATTCTTCATGTGTCGGCAATGGAAGAGGAGTTTGTAAAGCCTTCTCAAAATCAGACTGAACTGACACAATTGGATCACCCTCCTGTGTCTCAGCTGAGGGGAAACTAATAATCGGATCTAAACATCCAGACACAGTTGGATCACCCTCCTGTGTCTCTGATAAAGCATAAGACTGCTCTGATACCTTTGGATCGCCCTTGGGTGACAGCAACCAATCTGTTTCTGTATCTTGACATAATAGATCCAATTCATATTCTGAGTCTGACATGATCTAAAATGAAAAGAAAATCAACAATTAGAACACTTGTATTCATCGATCGCAGCTCCTTGCTCAGCAGTAACTCCTACACATTTTCCATGAAACCATTCCAAACAGTGATCACATTGGATCATAAACTGACCACTGTAAGGTTTTCGACAAATGCAAAAATTCGAGGTAGATCTTACCAGACTGACCACCCCTGTGTCTTTGAACACTCGAAGGCACCTGGATAGCCAGGGAGGCAAAACTCTATCATGGCATTTTTTTAATCTGTCATGATTCACTACAATAGCTGAGCTTTTGAAAATAACTTTAAATAAATATGGTGTATACACCTCACCAATTATCCCTGGACCTTTCCAGAAAGGTGATAATTTCGTGCATTTCCCCTTTTTATTTTCAGTTTCTAACATATAAACTACATCACCCAGTTCATATGTTTTCTTATTCAGAGTGAGATCGTAATTTCTTTTCAGTTTTTTCGTTTCTGACTTCAACTGATTACGTGCAACTTCATGAGCCCTTTGCATTTCAGCTTTCAAATTTTGAACATATTCAGGAATTTCTCCTTGTTTTTTATTCTCATTGAAGTTAAACACCAGATCGCTTGGGCGATTAACCTCACGACCCAGCATCAACTTATTAGGCGTGAACCTCGTTAACATGTGAACTGATGAACGCAGTGCCCCAGCCAATTGGGGAATAAATTTGTCCCAATCTTTTTGATTTTTTTCAACAAAACATCGAACTGCGTTCATGAGGGTTCGATTTTGACGTTCCACTTGCCCATTAGCAGAAGGTCTGTACGGGGTAGTTCTGGTTTTATGTATTTGTAAAAGTTCACAAATTTCCTCAAATAACTTACTTTCAAAACAAAGACCTTGGTCCGTAAGAATTTGAAACGGGCAACCAAATCTTGAAAATAACTCACTAACAGATGCACAAGCCATAGTTTCAGCAGTTTGGTCAGGTAATGGGATACATTCAACCCATTTTGTAAATTGATCAGTCATCATCAAAATATATTTGTTTCCTTTTTGAGTTAAAGGCAAAGGGCCCAGGAAATCCAAGTGGACTCGCTCCATTGGATTACCTGCATGGAATATCGTCATATTCCATTTAGCTGTTCTGTTAGCCTTCTTGCCGACAGAGCACTGTGGACAAGATTCCACATATAATCTAATATCCTCACTCATTCCATACCTTTGAAAATTCCTACATGCAGGATACCTGGTACGAGTCTCGCCCTGATGTCCAGAAGCAGGTATATCATGTGCTAAGGTCAAAATTTCTGACGCACAATTTGAAGGGACCACTAAAACTTGATCTGAACAATGCTCTTTAACCTTATATAAAAGATTATCTTTCATCTAAAATCTCTTACGATTCAGCCACATGTATTTAGTAGCCACACTACAAATGAAAAGTTCACCCTCAGTGGGTTCCTCACCAGTTTCCAACCAGGTGATAAAAGGAGAAATATCAGAATCACTTCTCTGTGTCTTTTCCATTTCCCTAAGGGAACCAACAGCTGATAAACTCACAGCATCACTCCCAGTGGTAAGGCTCCTAAGCTGATGGCCATTATTAATCAATTCAATATCGAATTGGGTATGGGTCCACCCTGTGTCTGGACAGATAGTACCAGTACAAGATATCGTGTCATCCCAACCCTCTCTGAAATCCCAGGGTACTCCTGCAATTTCAGACTGTGGTTGAGAATTGCTCGTATTTTCAAAATTTACATGCTGTATCTCCGTATTCACTACAGCTATTGATGGATCTTCCGATTCTTCAAACTTACAAAAACCTTGAGTCAGTGGGACCACATAGTCCACCTCTTCTTCGAGCTTGGCCCAATTTGCATGTAAACGGGTGCAGTGCTTGCATCCGCCACATGGTAAAATTGAAAGATCACATCCAATCTTATATTCTGAACACACATTGTCTATGGGAATTCTGGAGAAAGCGTCTACGCTAACATGTAGTTTTCCAGGTCTATGTTGGACCACCATGTTATATTCGCTTAATTCCTCCATCCACCTAGCCACTTGGCCCTGTGGATCCTTAAAACTCATAAGCCACCTAAGGCTGTTATGATCTGTTCTGACAATGAAGGGTCGGCCTAAAAGATAATGACGAAACTGTCTCGTGAATCTGACAACTGCCAGAAGTTCCTTTCTGGTAGTACAATATCTCATTTGTTGAGGGGTTAAGGCAAAGCTACCATAAGCAATAACTCGTTCAACACCATTTTGTACTTGCGACAGTTCTGCCCCTAATGCCCAATCACTGTCATCTGTGTCGAGAATAAAGGTGTCGGTATGGTTTGGAAGAGTGAGGAGTGGTGGGGAAACCAAGCAAGCCTTGAGGTTTTCAAATGTCTCTTGTTGCTCTTTACCCCAATGAAAAGGTTTCTTGCCAGTCAAATCATACAATGGTTTAGCAATCTTGGCAAAATCTTTAATAAACATTCTATGATAATTTACTAAACCACAGAAACTTTCTACCTGTCTGGTGTTTTTCGGAACAGGCCAATTTTTAACAGTTTCCTTGGATTCATCGTTCAGCTCGATGCCATCTTTACTGACTATCCTTCCAAGGAATTCAATTTTGTGCTGACAAAACTCGCACTTTTTGGGTTTCAATTTGAGCGCATACTGACGAAATCTTTCAAATATGCTCTCCAAATTTTCCAGATGCTTTTCAAAAGAACATCCACCAACAACTACATCATCAAGATAACTAAGGGCGGCAGTCCAAGTTAGCCCCTGAAGAACTAAATTTATACCCTTGACCAGGTATAAGGACTGCCCGAGAGACCGAAAGGCATCTTAACAAATTCCCAGCTACCATGCTTCGTACTGAATGCTGTCTTGCACCTATCCTCCTTTTTGACATTACCCTGATGATAGGCGCTCATGCAATCAGCTTTTCCATACCACAAATTTCCTGACAACCAATCGAGGCTCTCATCAATCCGGGGTAATGGATAAACCTCATTTTTGGTAATCGCATTAATTTTGCGGTAGTCAAAACACCACCTCAGCGATTTATCTTTCTTGCGGACCAAAACTGGAGGTGATGCCCATTCACTCAAACTCGGTTGGATCACACCTGCTTCCAACAACTTCTGCAAATGGGATTCCTCCTCATCCACGAAACATAATGGTGTACGTCTCATGGGCTGGCGGATCGGTGGATGGTCTCCTGAATCAATGGAATGCTCAATTTCTTTGAATTGACCCATATCAAACTCATTTTTAGCGAACACATCTCCATATTCGGTCAGAAGTGTTGCCAATTGAGTGGCTTGTTTCCGATTAAGGTTTTTAGCTGACCTCAAAAACAGATCTTTTAAATGATCAGGAACTTGCTTTACCACGTCCACTTTATTTATCTTATTAAAATTATGTGGAGCTTTAACTGTCGTTACGTCCGTCCGGGCAGTATTCACTCCAGACACATTAGTATTTCCAGAGTTTGCATTTTCTATAATTGTTTCAGCCTCGTATGCATGCCCAATTAACTGATTTTTACTTAATATAATGTTTCTAGTATTAACATTAATTAGGCATATTTTGGGTTCCGTTTCGCTTGAATGCACCGAACGCAGGCCAATTAAGGATAGTGTTTCAATTGGTTCGGCCACATAATTAGCCAAAGTTTCATTCAATTCACATTTTACTAAGATGGCTGAATTTGGTGGAACAATTGTGTCATGCAATAAGCTGATTCCATCGATTCGTGTGGAGTCATTGACTTTGGAATAAGTCGGAATTGTAACATTTCCGATTTTTAAGAAATCTTTATTTATGTCCAGAATGGCTTTATGCTTGCGCAGAAAATCAATTCCAAGCAATACCTTATCTTCAATAGGCGCAACATAGACACACTCCCTAAATGTAAGTCCACCCATACATAGCGATAGGGGTCCTACATAACTTCCTGTCATCTGTCCATCTCTAGCGGCCGTATTAAAATGAACAGTCTTAATGATAGGAGGTGCCGGTGTTAAACGCTCAAAGAAGCGGTCGGACAAAACTGTCACATCAGCAGCTGTATCAACAACTGCGTGAGTTATTAAATTTTCTATTTTTAACTCCACATGAATAGCCGAAGGTGACTTAACACGACGTACGGTTAAATTGTCATCAGTTGTAGGAAATCTAAATGTGGTGAGATCATTTAGTACATTTGGTGGGGGCAAAATCAGACCTCGCGATTCGGCCCCTTGTCTTTTGACGAACTTTCAAAGTGAACTTTTCTATCCCCACTACTGCCTCTATTCTTCGCTACCCTTGAAGGGCACTGAGATTTGTAGTGTCCCATTCCCTTACATAAATAGCATTGAACAGATTTGGTAGGGGATTGCGAAATTGGTTTTCTATCTTGTTTTTTATCCTATTGATCTTCCAGCAGCTGTTGGATCATTGGGAAATGTCATAGTTAATAATGAATTTAGTTTGTCAAGAATTTGCTGAAATTGTTTGTCATAACTTTCAGCTTTAGCTTCTAAGGCAAAAGTTCTCGACTCTAAATAACTAAGATCAGTTCCTGATTCATTTGTTTGTTGGGAATTCTCCTTCTGTGGAGATTTTTGCCAACCAGATGACTGATTATTTTTTCCACGGAACTTTGAACGTCCGCGTTTTGCATTAGAAAATTGTCTTACACGTGTGGGGCTCTCGTCGCTGTCGGAATGGCTCAAACTTTGACGAGACGAACCACCATGCATAGCTAACTGGTTATACCGATGCCATTTTATTAATTTTACAGTCTCTTCCAAATTAGGTGGTCGACAATTAATAACATGTTCGGCTGCTTTCACATCAGTACAGACATGACAGAATTTAAATACTGCTTGCTGTGTAACAAATTTTGCTGGACAATTCCCAAATGCATGTGTAGCCAGAGATAAAACAGTTTCAGCCCAGTCTTCTATACTTTCATCTACTTTTTGATGAGCGTTTTGGAATTCTAATTGAGTGGTCTCTGGGGTACTATGATCTCCAAAACGAGCTGCTAGCTGTTTCAGCTGCTCATCGATCGTCATATTTAAATAACTTTCAGCCCATAATGAATAAACAACACTTGCCTTACCATTAAGGCACAAACATAAAATATCTTTTTGTTCTTCAGGAGTCCATCTTTCAACTAAAGCATATCGCCTAAATTTCGTTTCGAAGGCCTTCCATGACCCAGTGCCATCAAAATTTAGGCCTTTAGGCAAGTAGAACCTATGATGATTTCCTCGGTCAGTGTGTTGGTCCTCCCATAGTGGTTGAACCTGAAAATTTAGATTTTGACCTTGGATTTGAGAAACTTGTGGTTGAGATACTGCCATGGGCTGTGGTTGGTAAGCTGAAGAACTAGGGTAATTTTGTCCTACAAATGGATCGTTAATTTGAGATCCTGTTTGGGGATCTACTTGATAGTAAACTACATTTGAAGGATTTGGCTTCAATACTGGATTGGTTACAGTGGACTGATTAATGTAATTTTGTTGGCCTTGAACCTGAGAATTTAGACCTTGATTTGTCATTTGCACTGCTTGTCTATTCATGGGCTGTTGATTATAAACAGGCTGATTATTTGTTTGAACACCAGAATTGATATAATTAAATTGGTTCTGGTTAGGTGGTAACCACTGAGGTTTCACATTTGACACAATAGTTGGTGTTGGATTCTGACACACCCCTTGGTAATTAATACCTGTAGTATTTGTCTGTGACCTGCTATGTATTACATTAGTTGGGTGATACCTCACTGAATTCACTAAATTTTGGGGTGGCGCCTGGTTTGCATATGCGCCCCCTTGTGAATTTACTAAATTCTGACTAGTTATTAATAAACCAGTAGGATTCGGTTGCACAAGATTGCCTAATTCTCCCTGATGGTCCCTACTGGCTTCTGATGCCTGAGCCTGTCGATTAATTGAAGTTGAAAAATTTTGATTATTGTGCTGGATAATTCCTTTAGGTACTCCATAGGAATTACAAGTGGAAACAACTTGATTAGTACAAGATGCCCCTCTTGATATTTGTATTTTATTTTGTAGGTTTCTAGAGAACTGGCTACTCTGATTCAAAGTCATCTGTGTATTTGGTTGACAATTTGAATTTATGGCATTGGGCGGTCCAGATACTGTGCGTGGTACACTACTAGTACCCCTAATTACATTGGGTTTCGGTTGTCCTTGCCCATAATTAGGATTACTTGCACTCACACTCAGGGTTGTCTGATGCACATCCCATGGACTAGCAATACACACATTAGTTAGTGCCGAAGTAGTATAAGTAACAGCACTTCCTCCCACAGCCGACTGCTGCCCAGCCAATGTATAATTGGGTAAGCATCTCATGCTGTGAGTGAAAGTCCCTGCCTCTCTAGATTGAATGTAAGTACTACTACTATTGTTCTGAGGCATGGATGTGGCATTATTTACTAATACCTGAAGTTGCGGACCAGATCGAACCATCTTACCTGTGCCTTTAATGCCTTGTTTTATTTCTGTAACACTAGCCATTTCTGGCTGTACAGAAACCTTTCTTCTCACATTAGGTTTTGTCTTGAGAACACTTCCCTGAGATAACAACTGCATCTCTGCTCTCCTCATTCTACTCAACAAAATATCACTCTGCTGTTTACACTCTTGATACTCCCTCCGGAGTACAGCATCTTGGCTTGGGGTCTGATAGTCATCCTCCACCCCTGCCACATCTGACTGATATCTTGGTGGGTCGTTGTTTACAATACTGACATTCTGTGGCCCCTGATTAACCACATCAGTATTACCCAGGTTGAGCTGATCAATTGGATAGCCCTCATTATTCTTCTCAACCTGATTATTACCCTGATCAATTTGATCAGTCTGGTAATGTAAATATCCTTCAATATTTTCATTATTGAATATTCTACTGCTATTTATCACTTGGGTACTTTGCAACCGGTCCTGCAAATGTCCAAGTTCAGCCTGATCTGCCAGGCTATCCTGTCCTGGAGACATTTGCCCAGATGCTTGCTTACCCAGTGAACCTGGAGAAAGTGCATACAATGAATCATGATCTACTGAGAGATTTGCCTGCAATTCCTGATCTCCACAGTATGACTCATTTTCAGACGGTGGGGGAGTTAGTCCCTGGGGAGAAGCCTGTATAATATTATCATTGTCTGGGGGATAATTTATCAACTGTAAAATTCTATTATCCACCAATTGAGGATTCAGTGGTTGCGATAAATCAATAAATCGCCACTGCTCATTTGTTCCTCGAAAATGGGGTATATTCACAAGATCCTCCCTAATTAATACTCCATACGTCATTTTGCATTTAATTATCTCCCTAGCAATGCTCTCTGTTACCTGAGGGATCTTCAGAAGTTCACTGAATGGTGCAGTGTTGACATCAATTCTACTAATACTAGCCATTTTTTTGTTATTGCTCTTAGATAATCTTGAAGCAAAAACAAGTAATTTTTTTCATCAAAAAAAAAATTCTAAGTAGACGAGTTGATAAACATTCAAATTATCTGAAATATATAAATTTCAGGTTGAATTTCAATCAGATAAGCCCTATTAAAATTCAAACTGTCTGAAATCTACAAATTTCATTTTCCTACTAAATTAATTCTGAGGTATTTACCTTTACCTACAATTTAGCACTGAAAATAAAACTTGAATGTCCACAATCAAAATGGCGGATTTGCCATCCGAACTAAATAGTCGATGATGTGAGCATGAAGTAACCCGAGTGGCTGGGTTCTTACAGGCTCGTCGCCAATTAAAGTACAATTGTCGCCAATTAAAGTACAATTGGGTCTAAAGGTTATTCGTACTTTAGGATACTCACTTAATAATCTATTCAGTTCTCTTTAAAATACAACACTATCACTTGTTTCTGGCTCAGTAGAAAGGATACGTCTTATCGCTTCAAATCCACTCAACAAGAGAACGGTTCGACCAATCTTCGCCAACTCATCGCTTATTCTCGTACGTTCTCGGCGAACTCCGGATTCCTCACGATGCTTCCATCCGGTTGAAGGTGATCGGCCGTACCGTCAATGCAATTTCACAACATAATAACCTGTTAGTTCACCAAATTAACAAATTACCATACATATCCTTGCCACTGCGAAAATCGCATGTAGCATGTTATCCAAGTGTAAAGGTCCGAAGTTGCACAGCTACAGCAGTACTAATAAAAATGAGCACGGAATTTTCGAGCATTTTTTTAATAAGTATTGTTATACAGTTAAAACTAGAAGTCCTGTCACGAACTGTGCGTTTATCAAGGCTTAATTGCGGGTAGGAATTGCACGCAATTGACATATCGAATGTTATCCAAAGCACGGCAGGTTCTCCTGGTTACTCGAAGCAAACAAAGGCAATGTTTCTACCAATGGACCTCCGGGTTTCCCGGAGGTCCATTGGGTGAAACACTGCTTGCGCACAGGCCATATGTACAGAATTTGATAACATTACTATGGTCATAACGTGTAAATTTACAATCAGATCGAGGTATTTGTGCACATTTCACGACATGACTTCTAGTTTTAACTGTAACAACGTAATTTGCCTAGCAAACAAGCCGCAGGCTTAACCACAACGGACAACTATTCCCTCATTTGTGCGGCATGATATCGCTGACAGGGGATATGTAATTGCCACTGTACCTTCGTCAAAAACACGAATTACCCGATTTGAAAATATTCCGATCAAGAAACCGATTACATGTCTATCGCGAATCAAGCCATCGACATCGAATCCAATTTCTGAAGATTCGCAGAGCTCTAGTACACTTTGGTAATTGGGCTATATATATCTTGTTTGAATGAGCTCTCAGAGCACTGTCAAATAGAATACACCGAGTTACACTCGAACTTCCACTCAAACTGAATGGTTTATTTTATAACTTGACATCACAGGGGTGGCTCAACATTGACCTTCAGGTGTCAATACAATTAGTGATGAGTTCTATGTCAAAGCTTCAAACTAATCTATTTTAATTAAGCCTTTTTTCTGTTCATGCATTTTCAAGCAACATGATTTGCTAAAGTATTTTGATTTCTTTTCATAACCCAACGAACCGAAAAAAACGCATTTAGGCCCGCCCCAGACCACGTCCCCAGTGTCTGTCTTATAAATGATGTTGCACAGTGTGAATGGAAAAGAACCCCTGCACGTTCATGTTGTTTGAACATGAAAAGTAATTAATATTTATCTCATCATATTAAAGAGACTTTCAAACTAAAAGTTAATAAACAATGAAATCCTTATCATGATTTTTTATTCCATGTTCAAGTTGTTGATGCGCAACAGGTCTGCGTTCGTCGTTTTACCCAAAGCAATCGAAAACAATGGCCGGTCATAAGAATGCACAAACGAAACTCACGCAAACAAAACTGTCCAATTTCCAAATAACCTGAATGAACTCTCTGAGACAAAGTTAAACCAACTTCATGTCATATGGGTTTACATGGAACTCCGCATTCACAAACGGTGTTTTCAGTTTCTCAAAAAATGGTCAGAACCAGAATTAACCTTAATGCAGTGTTGCTTTGAAGGACAGCACACTCCCGTCAAGTGGAAAAGGATATTGAAGGTTTGTGCATGCGTGGCCCATGACGTTCCTTTTAACTTACGCAGTTCATTGGTCAATAAAGTTTTTAATGACACAAGAACATGTTTCAGTATCGTTATTTCAAACACAATATTATACAACTATGCCTGTTTTATTCAGTTATCACTCGGAAGCATGATGCGACCTGGTTTTTATTTTAACTCCTCAAAGTAGAGAGTGTTTAAATGTATTGCCCCTCAAGTTTAATTATAAGGAATTATCGTCTGTTCCAAGGGGTTCATAACTCAAGAAATAGACAGAAACAAATGATCATTCATTATTTAACCTGCAACGTAGACCAGAACATATTCCTGTATCATTCCACTTGAACGTAAACTCTTAAATATGTCAGATGTTTGTAAGATGGATAGTGCAAGAGCAGCTGCTTAGTCTTGGACTATATCGTGTTAGCTTAAAGTGCGTGATGCGCCCGTAATTCAGCATCATGCTAACTTAACTCTGCATCCTGCTAAATTAATTCAGCACCGTGCCTAAATAATTAAGCATCATGCTAAAGTCCCATCAAGCAACACATTCCACTAATCAATCAATGGCACTGATGCATGCACGCTGGGCGTCTGGTGGGATCGGAGCATGACTGCCACTGCCACGAGTCGATTACGACCAGTCCACCGCGACTCTGCTGTGTCAGTAAAAGATAATCCAATGAAATGTCTCGTGGTATGTATACGGTTTTTTTAGCAGGATTTCAACTCTGCGACCTGATGTATACATCAACATTTTCTTGTTTCTCGGTCATTCTATATTGTTCCCAGCTAACTAGACGCCCAGTGTGTATACACCAGTGTCACTGATTGGTTAGCGTAATGTGTATTAAATATTAATTAAAATATGAAACATTACATCGAATTTATTTTACGACGAAAAAGCATTTGTAACGTCTGGCAGATATTACAACTTAGTATCGAAGGCCGTGAGTGTTTTTTGGGGTCATCCCTGACATATTTTGTCATGAAAATCTACTTTAGATAAAGTTATCTCCGTACAAATTACTTTATGACCCGGGAAGGTCCAATTGAAAAGCAAACAATTGTTGAAAAAGCACTTTGGACATCAATAGAAAATAAACCAACTTCAGTTTTATTACTTTTAATAAACGAGAACAACAGACAGCTCTCGGAACTGTCTGTTGTTCTCGTTTATTAAAAGTAACAAAGGGAAACTTATCTTGTTTATGGTAAGCCAATTAGAAGCATTTAAACTTTTATATTGATGGAATAAAAAGTATCGATACGGACACTGTTGATATGATGAACAGATAAAAAAGTTACAGAGCATCAAAAGGTCGTGAAAGCGCTGTTTTCTTATTTTTAAATGGGCTTCAACGGAGAATAATCGTCAAACGTTCAAGCGGATTGTGAAAAAAATGCAAAGGGCTAGTATCTGTGTCTTTACACTATTCTACAATAAAATGCCAGTCATTTCTGAAATGGGGTGCACATTGATGATGCAAGTTCGCCTGCATTTCGATATTTCAGTTCTAATGTGAAATGTTCATACCCCTAGTTTTACATTTACTGACTGATAGCTGTAGGAAATTAAAGGGGACAATCATTCCCATGGGAGCGAGGTGGCTCACTAGCTACGGCATTGGAGTTGAAACGGAAAGGTCCACGATTCGATCCCCGCCAGTGCTAACTGCGTTTTGTCCTTGGGCAAGGCATTTAATACCGTTTGCCCACGTGGGTGCACGGTTGCGCTGTGCTCGAAGGCGTATTACTCGTCGATAGAGCACTTGTCTTCAGCCAATGCTAACCCTGCATATGTGGAGTTAGTACGTTGGGGTGTATGGCAGTTATTCGCCGCTTCTCTGTGGTTCTCTCCGGCTACTCGGGCTCCCCACCGTAAAAATGTCCGACACGAGGTGACCCTGGCTGTCGAAAGTCGTTAAATTACAGTAAATAAATAAATAAATAAATAAATAAATAAATAAATAAATAAATAAATAAATAAAGCTTTCCCACAAATCTCCAATGACGAAATTTTCAGTCATGGTGGCGGGTTCAAAGGACGTTAGATTAAAAAAAAACATTTCACTGCCCAAGAGTCCAAGTTATGACTAATTCTTTAGTTATGATATTATGCGTTTGTACAAATTTCGCATTTCGACTTTTGAATATACTTACTCTGAAAATATTAGTCCATTTGCAACGCAGATAATTTAAAAAAGTTAGATCACAATCATGGATGGGCCTATACTTGCTAGCAGACAATCAATCGATAATCGCGTAATTAGCGCGTTCCACTTTTACACCAGCCTTATCGGAGAATATCTTGTTAAAAGGAGCAAGGGGCATAACCAACATTAGATAACACGGTTTATTTGTGCGGGCAGAACCCAGAAGGTAAAACATTACACTAAACTACCATAATGTAATAAGTCCTGTTCGAATGGTGATTTCTAGCGTTTATCAAAAGGAGAAGGCATATATTTCATTTGCGCCAATAACTCTTCCACCCCACAACCTATTCGCCCACAAAACATATTTTTTAATTTTCTTCCAAATACCCCGCCTCCTTTCATCTCGATTTCACAGAAATATGTACCGACGGGCTCTTCTATGTCCCTCACCCATCTGTCCGTCATCTTTTCATCCTATTTCTCCATTGTTTTTTGAATGCATCTTATTCTACCTGGGCTATATTTGAAACATTACGGGGAAAACAAATCATTGTCTCCCACCACTTTCCCGTTAAGATACGCATGTCTTGGGAGAGATCAGATCTACCTTATACCTCTGCCCCACTACATGAATTATGCTCTTCCCCCAGCAGGGCATTCATGTGACTAATTTGACTTGTGAAACTGATCAACACGATGCTGGTTTTACAAATTTGATAGTTCCAGGATATGGTCGTGGGTGGGGTTCGGGTCTGGGTTAGGGTCACTAGAGAATAAAGGGTTTGGGTTAGCTACCACTAAAGGCTACCTCTGACGAAAACCAATTTTTTAAACCGTTCTTGTTCTTTAAGTTACCTAAATATTTAATTTGTTTTTAACTGATAGAGTGCTAAAATATTGTGGACCATCAAAATGTGTTCAATTGTCTTTTCCTTAATACAATTCATGGGATAATGTCTGTGGTCACTCTCCCATTAACGGTAACATGGCAAATCCGAACAGACTAAAAAGTTTCACTCCAACGATAATATGAACCATAGCCACTAAATTTAAGCCTTTAAGCTGTGGTACAGTCATTTCAGAATAAAGTCCAAATATGGGTTTCCATCTCTCTACCAGTTATGTCACACTCATGTCTGACAATTTTCGACATTAGACGAAATTTACAGGAAAGGTTAGATCCCCTTAATTTCGTTAAGCTGTCACTAAATTAAACACTAAGGGTATAGGAACTTCAGATAAAAATTGAAATTTCAATTTGTTAGCGAATATTATGCTTTCTGAAGTACCTGGTAATGGTAAATCCTCCAAACATCTGATGGTGTACAAGGACATGTACAATGTATGGAACTCTAACATTCATACAGAGTGGACAAGGCAGGCGAAGGAGCTAATGGATAACTACTCTATTCAGACTGAAGATCTAGAAGGGTGACTGAAGCGGGAGTGGGGGAGGTGGGTAGCTATACAGAGGGAGGATGAGCGATGATTGCAATAGCAACTGGCGAGCTGGGGCTAGAGCCAAGAATTCTTTAGACGGATTATGTAAGAAAGATGCACTAGCTTTTTGGGATCATTTCTGTGCAAAGTGCTATCCAAGTTACTAGGCTTGTGAGGGAGAATCGGGAAAGGCGAGGAAAGAGGGAGCCAAATGTGAAACTTAGGCGTAACGTAGACTCTGGAACATGTCAGTTTAGAATACTCCAAATAGGTGCCTAATAGAACAAAACTCCATGAGAAACTAATAAAAAACTGGAATAAAAACATGACGAATAAGTAGATGAGGACCCATATGAGGGAAAGGATCAATGCTATCTTTGGGGAGAACAAGAAAGCATCAACTGCGGGAATAAGCCTTTTTCGAAACTGCTATCTTGGACTTTAATCTATGCCAGGTCACAGGTCAAGGCTTGTAAACAAAGCGATTTCCATGTCCATCGCGTTGAGTTCTGTGTCGCCAAATCAACTAGTTTTGTGAAATATCAAGTTTAAATTCGTAAAACCGATGTCGTCATCCGAATTAACTGAAAGGGCAACCCTATTCGACCTTAAACGATAGAACATCGCAGGGTTACAGAGTTTTTTTTTACAGAGGCGAGGACATATTTTGAATGGCAACAAGGACAGTGTGTTGTACGGAGTTTCTCGGCTTGGAAAATCCCCGGAAGTTGTTGAAAACAGTGCCCATGGCCACGGAGTAATGACACAGCATGCATTCAAACACCATTTATGTCGATAGGAACTCAATTCGAAATAATGAAAGTTCTCATACAATATTGCTATTGCCTTTTCTAATTTTCTTCCTTGAAGAACAAAACCTTGTAAATTACTGTAAGCACATTGGCTAAACAGAGATCTATAGTGGACGCTTAGTATTGGTAGCTGAGATATTAATAAATATTATTAATAATGGATTATTTGTAAATTTGTTGCATCCAAGTAGTTTGCCTTAAAAACAGTTTTCACTTTGTTACTTTTAATAAACGAAATCAACAGGCAGCTGGGCCCTCGGCCTCTTTTTCGTCCAGGAACATGATACTTCATAATTTCATTAAATAGGATGGATGCTTAGTGCAGCTGTGTAGTGGACCAATCAATATTTTCAGCGTGCAGCCACAAGGCTGCACGTTGCAAATATTAATTGGTCTACCCCAAATAATACAAATATGGACTCTTCCTGCTCTTGTCATTAAACTGAAGATACCACCGGAGTTCAAAGGGCTAACGATTGCGTTTGACATCGCCAAACCCTGATTCTTTTTTTACGTAAAAACATCATGAAAACCGGAGTCGGAGAGTGTTAATTCGCCCTTCCTCGCGCGTCTAATAATTTCAAGGGAGATAGGCAATCGAAGTTTCATGAAGATAAAAAATTAGGGATGCTCCAGAACAAGTTCTCGTTAGAACGTCTGTTCTGGTTATTGTACCGTCGTTCATTTCTGATGGGTGTTATAGCGCCAGCGCACGTCCGATGCTCCTTATTTGTAACTGAGACATTTTTTTCTCGCACGCATAGATATCCGCAATAGAATATAGCCAGCACATTCCAGCCCTAACCAGGAGCAATACCCAATTGTTTCTGGATGGGGGTGGGGGTGGGGGGGGGTGGGGGTGGGGGGGGGGGGGGTGCAGGTATTATTAGAGATAATCTGCTACTGATATTTTAAGAGCATGATAACAGTCTGCCTCGGGTGAATTGGATGCAGCATTTTTTTCCGATTGAAAAATTTATATATATATTTCTTTATTTCCTTCGATATCGAAGAGCATATGTATTTATAACAAAACAAAACTGAAGAACAAGAAAAATGAAAGAAGAAAAAATTACATGGACAGTGTATAAATGTATATCTGTAGGTTTATATATACAGTAGGGTAGTTTAATTGGTGGTGATACGATCTGTCTTGATCATCCGACTCCAGATCTACTGACAAAAAAAAATATAAAAAAAAAATAAAAGAATAATAAAAAAAAGATTCAGGAACAGACTTCTGGAGGGTGAAGCAGTCACTAATGACACTACCTTCCGCTCTGGATGCGGAGTACTGCTGTAAAAACTACTTCACCCTTCTGAAGAAGGTTTGATTATCTCATCCTCGTATTGGAACAAGACGTTAAGACACTATGAGAGATGCAGAAGGGTGGTGGGGACGGGGTTATATTAAGTGGTTATTACTATTATTAATGTAGTCGTTTAGACTATTTGTCACACTCGATTGGTTTGAATAACACCGATATTATTCGTTGAGTAAAAACTGTTCTGGTGCTGCTGCTGGCACCAGGGCAGCAACATGAAAATAATTGCAATTGTTCTAACATTTAACCTTCCAAGAGATATGACTTTCAAGTCGCTCACTGGATATTTGATATACAGACGTATGTGGTTAAAAGATTCGAAAGAGTGGGGTGGCTAATGGGGAATTATCAAGTGAATGAAGTTGGCCGGTTCATTGGAGAGATTCATAGTCGAGTCATTGTGTTCACTACTTCTGAATATGTATTCCATAGGTTTGCTGTTGACGTAGCAAAGATGTTAACGAACTTTGGCACGTCTTCAACAAACTCTAAAGCATCATCCGGGACATTACTTAACCCCCTGCACACTGATGTCAAAATATCCAGATTTGATGTAGCCATTTTCCCATAATGTAACTGGGAATTTAACCAATTCAATCTTGTTTGACAGAGCTCATTTAGCTCTGTCAAACAAGATTGAATTGGTTAACTTTCTACTTACATTATGGGAAATATTTTCACCCTGAACTTTAGATATTTCGACATCAGTGTGCAGGGGGGGTTAAAAATACAGACAAAATAACCTACTCACTGAGCTGATCCAAGTACAAGTAACATGTAACACTCCAAACAAGTCGAGTACCACACAGAGTTACGAATACTGTTCAGACCGCTACAGGCTAAAATGACATGACTAATTTCGTCTGACACGAGATATTGGCAAATTGTACAAACTAGGGGATCGGATTGGTACGTCCTGGTGAGAAGTTTAGCAACTAAAATGAATGCTGTTTATCTTCCGGATATTTTCTACAAGTCTTCCACGGGGAATACATCTCAACCTTATTATGCACACTTAGAAAGCGATTGCGTGCACTACTCTCATTCAGGCGATCAAGCCATTCGTTATAATGTGTTTGGTTCACCTGATATCGTACTGTTTGCTTCCACAGGGGTTTTGGGGGAATGTATTATCTTTCTTAAAACCTATCATATACTCATTGGCATTATAATGCTGAACTACTGTATTTATGTCTTCTTTTAATGAGTAATTATTAATTTTAAGTCTGTTAAAAAACTGGTGCTCTCTGATCATGAAAGCTTGTTTCGCTGCTTTATTTCCTCTGTAATTACAAAGGGCTCCAAGAAAGTTTTCGTGTATTAATCATGCTATTTAAGTCGTGCATGTCGAGAAGTCCCTGGACAAAATCTGTTTTAGTACTGACAGGAAGACCTTGTAGTGTTTTGAGACACCATCTATGGATTTTTCCTAACGTCAAAGACTCCGTGTGGTTAATACCACTCAACAGTACACAGCCATATAGACCTTTGGGTAAAATAACACAAGAATTAGTTTTTGATCTGCTTACTGGGGTTATGCCTAGGGAATATAGTCCAGCGTTTGACAACATTAGGAATGTGCTTCTTATTTTATTGCAAATTGTTGACACGAACTCCTTATTGAAATAGAGCTTGTGAAGGGGGATTCCTAAATGAGTAACACATTCTAACTGGGATAGGAGACCCACTTAAGCGCCAATGTCTTTGGTGTCTGGAAAACTCCGTCTTGGTTTCATTAAAAGTCACTACACTGGTTTTGGAGGGATTGTATTTATATCGCCATTTTTACTGTAGTTTTCGCAGATATCGATGAGGCACTTTAGACCTGATTATGTTAGAATATGCAGAGTCATGTCATCAACCAAGGCTGGAACACTGCAATCCGGTGAGTACATCAACAAACCTGCACCAGATTGTTCCAGATCGATGTTTAGGGGGTCTCTAAAAAGCGTATACAAAAGTGGTAATAAAATCCCTCCTTGTCTTGGTCCTTGTTTGACTTCGAAGCAGTCTGAGATGCGATCTTTAAAGTTTATGCGACATGTTACCCCAGCTAATAAAAGATGTAGCATTCGCCATATTCGACCAGTTATACCACGCTCCATCAATCTGTATAAAATGTCATTTATCCAAACTGTGTCGAATGCCTTCCATACATCTAAAAAGCAAGCAAATAACTGATTACCCCTTTCTGAAGTATATGAAATGCATTCGTGCACCAAAAAGGAGACCATTAATCAGCTCACACCCTTTGCAACCCATTCTGAAGGGGATGAACTTCAATTAATTTTGGCGTGTATAATTCTCTTCGTCGGAGTATTAACATCTCTATAATTTTATACACGAAGGGATGTAAAGTAATCGCCCTATAATTGTCGAACGATTGTTTGGGTTTGTTATTACCTTTATGAAGGGATACGATGATACCTCCTTTGGCCTTCTCGGGTATGTGTTCAAGGATAAACACTTTAGTTGGGATATGTGATAAGCATATGGCTTGGGATTCGCCGCCATAGGTGATAAGCTCGTAGCTGATATTATCCCATCCAGCGGCTTTACCTTTACTGAATCTGAACACAACCTGGAGCAATTCAGATGAGGTCACCGGGAATGAGAGAACTCTGTCAATTTTACTAAGGGTCGTATCTTTCAGCCTCTCTTCAACCGACTCGTTAACAGATATAAGGGGCTTGTTGGCACTAGTGGGGTATATATTTATTCAAAGTAACCTGCCCATGCCGATAATATGTCTACGGGTTTTTTTGTGTATTGCCGTTGTGCTTAAAAAACGACTCACCAGATTGTTCACGGTCAGAGCGTTTTTTGTTTAAAAAAACGTTCATGGTCCAGCTTAGCGCATTTATCTATTTCGCTATCGATGTCATGTAAGTACTTCAGCGAACTTTTTACGGAATTCACAGCGGAATAGAAGCTTACTTATTTTATAAGAAATCTGATGTGGGTTACTTGGATCAGTCAGTCTACCCATAGAAATCAAGCTTGTCCTCAGTTGAAGCATGGTTTTGTGAAGAGATTGGAGTGCACAGTTCCCGAAGGGCTTCAAATGGAACCTAATCCTTTTTTGAGGAACGCACTTCTTAGAGCAGTATCCAGAGCGACTATTAGTTTATCATAATATTGATTTAACTGTTCGATATTTTTTTAATTTTATTGCATGGGAGTGAGTCTTCCAGCAGCGATGCATAACTTTCTTGCAGGTTGCTGTCATGTCTGAAAGGCTTCCAGTTACATTTTGGAGGAGAGAGAATATCAGTGGGATTTTGGAGTTGTTGGCATATACCAAAGGTTAATTTTTCCTGAACCGGTCGGTAGTTGGATACGTTGAGAGAGCAGTCATCGATGATCTCAACAACTTAATCGTCGTATAAATCGGACTTATAAATAATTATGTGATCTATTGTTGACCCGTCGCATCCAGTAGATGGGACAACTGTTTTAGCTCTACCCACACACTTATCAGTTTCGGATAGTGAGATAAGACCATGTGCTCTTAACAGGTGGGAGACGTAGCTACACCTAGAGTTGTTTTGTTGAGATCTGTGTTAAAATCGCCCATAATTATAACTTTACCAAGGGATGAATATGCACTCATTACACCAGAGATCTTATCAATGTATTCTTTATAGAACTGAACAGTATAATTGGTGGACGGAAGGTAGACCTGAAAAATGTATACGTATTCCGAACTCGAGACTTGCAACTGAACGCCAACAATTCAACTCTATTGTAGAAATACGACTGTCGAATTCCTTTTTTCCAGACTAATGCAACTCCACTTTTAAACCTACCCCTTTGCACTGGGAGACGTAGCGAAAAATCGCTAGCGGAGAGCAAGCAGTACGATGCATGTAAAGTATTCAGAAAGTGAAAATCTATAATCTGAAGCCAGTGCTCATTTATACCAACAACATCAATTTCTGAGAATGAAAAATATTTAGTCAAGAATTCTGTTTGCAAGTGTCGTCTGCTTTTCATGTTAGGTAAAGGGTTAAAAAAATACACCTATAGTCGGAAGTTCATCCAGCTTGACCTTTCACATGACGTAACATTCAAGTTTCTATATATTTACACTTCGCGATATTTCATTCAAACATACATTTTGCGCTACAACCTACTACGTGCAAAGAACATATTAAGTTTAAAATACCTATAATTAAATATTTAAAATAATATTTAAGAATTGTTAATATTACTTTGACTGAAAAAAGCAAGGTAAATTCAATCTACTTTGACGATGTGTCTAGACGTCAATCAAGCATTCACGTGCAGTCGGTAGTACTGCCCATCGGCGCAGATGTAAACAAAACAAACCGGCGTGTTTCCGATAGAAAGTATCGTTTTTTTTTCTCCATTTTAAATGACTGAGTCGATTATTTATTAAGAGCATGGTATAAATAAAACAGATAAGTACTAGGGCCGGTAATCAGATTTAAACAATGAGTAGAATAAGGATTTTAACCACTTGGCAAGCCGAGTGGTTAAAACCCTTACTCTACGAGTGGTTTAAATCTGATTACCGGCCCTAGTACCTAGTTATTGTATATGAATAATACATATTGAATCATTTACAGACATGACTTCCCCTAATTCACTTGTGACGATAGATCCGACTGCGAGAGTTTGACGAAAGTCCCACGCTCAATTTTCTAATATAACCTAAATACTTCCGAGAGTGTTCCGATTAAAGATCCCACGCTAAAATTCGCAATACAATATAATACTTCAGAGAATGTTTCGATTGAACTTCCCACGTTAAAACTTCTGATACAACTTAAAGGTTTCGAACACAGTCCGATTTTGAAAAAGTCTGAATATAACATGCAATAAATAAATATTTATGTTCGAACAGAAAACACGAACACTACGCCAGTAATTTCTGAACTTATTGGAAGAGTCATTTGTCGGTTTACAAGGATGAATGATGCTTTCACTAAGGTCATGCCACTTGTTTAGAATAGAAACCCGGAGTACCAGGAGAAAAACCTGACTTCAACAAGTAACTGTCCGTCTCGGTAACTAAAACGCTATTATTAGCTTCGCCGGTGGATTATTACCTCACAAACTGTAGCTACAACACTACAACATTATAATACAAGCGAAATAGCAATACAATTGTAAGAAGATCCCCTGATTATTAGATCTAGCAGCTAAATAGGCGCAGACTTAACAAATTAAATGTCCAATAAAGTTTGAAAACGAAAATAATACACTCTTTCAAATCGTGTTGCTTATTAAATACGAGAGAAGCCATTCAGCAACATAGCGGCACATCTTCTGACATTCGTTGTCACTACTAATTCTGTATAGTATCCTTTTTGCGAAACGGGCAATTTCTTTTGATGCTGTTCTTAAAAGTTGTCCCTAAAATCTGTTGTTATTTTTTTCAGCTTTTGCTTCTAAAACATAGCTAGTGACCCCTCGTTGGAATGAGCTTTTCGTCAATTTTCGACCAAAAGTATAATCGCCATCGCCTAACCATTTACGCAACACGAGTATCAGACGACACTTTGAAACAAAATTCTGGAATAACTGAAATTGTAATTTTTAACTGAATATTGTCATTGTTTTGTCTCAAAATGTAACTTATGACTCCTTGCTGGAACGCACTCAGCGAGCTCGTTCCAGTGAGGGGTCACACGCTATGTTTTTGAGACGGGGGATGAAACAATAGTGAAATCTGAAACGCGATTTCCGTGAATAATGGATACTTTAGAGCAAACATTAAAAACAAATCGCCACCCGAGAACAACAAAACGCCATCGGTATTGTTAACCCTTTGAGACTTTAACCCTTTACCTAACATGAAAAGCAGACGACACTTGCCAAAAAAATTCTTGCATAACTAATTTTTTTCATTTTTTGTCTCAAAAACATAGGTTATGACCCCTCGTTGGAACGAGCTCGTCGAGCTCGTTCCAACGAGGGGTCATAACCTATGTTTTTGAGACAAAAAATGAAAAAAATAATGAAAATTAATTGGCGATTTTTGAGAATAGCGCTGGCCGGTTTTGGCCGTAACGTTGGGTAAAGGGTTAATTATCCTGAGGTTCAAACGTCACTGGGAATTCAGTTTTTTCAACGTTTTTAAAACATGCGACGCCAAACGTCGGAAAGTACAAATAACAAGATTATTTTCACATTAGTGCTTAACTAGTTGAAGGATAGACTATTTTTGGTGGTCTGAGTTTGTTATTCAGAAACTTGTTTTATGACAAGTCTTTGGAGAGTGCCCAAAGCAATAATTTGTAATAACACAAATTTATATAAACAAAATATTATCTGTGTTTGACTGAATATGAAATTTAAGCCAGGAAAGTGTTGGCTTTTGCTCTCGTCTCCTCCTTTTTGGGCGCACTGATTACGGATTATAACACTCATTCAGTTAATAAGTCTTGATGGGAAGAGTATATTACTATTTTAAGCTGAGATAACATTTGGCTAAACGGTTGTCACTTAGCAGTATTTGGAAGAAAGTAGGAATTGAGGTTAAAAAATTTAAAAATCGAAAAATAATAACAAAACAAATGACCACAAAGTATCAAAGGCTGTTTGATTTTGTACGTCATTCGACATACAGATGTATCAAAGGCTTAGAACTTTGCAGATGACTCTCCTTGCATTCAATGGACAGAATGGTCATTTCGGATGTTTTGCCATTATCGTGTGGTGCTTGTAGTAACTTGCTGTACGTGTTGTCCCCTACTGTTGTTGGGTATTGGGTTAACATTACTGCCTATTCTTTATTCCAGATCCTCTATTGTCTCTTTGATGCAACTCAGAAGCGCGTCTATTTGATGTATATGCGTTCTGAAAGTAGATATGCATATACGTAAATATCTCCTGCCCTTAATTGGTGTCCCATGAAAATAAATACGACGGTCTGCAGCAAGCATCTTTTCAAGTCTGGCGTTGCTGGACGTTTCATCGTCATATTGGTTGTCCTCTGGGGGTTCGTAGCGGAACAAGATAATCACCAGTTCGGGTTCGTTGTAAACCTTCATGTTAGGAATTTTCCGCAGTTCATCGGCGAAATACTGTGCAAGTGATAGTTTCTCTTCTATGACTTCTCGAAAGAATTCTTCTCCGAGTATCTTCAGTGAGAACCAGAGAGACAATCCGCGCATTGGTCTTGAGAGCTCGAAGGAGTAATCTTTGGGCGAGTAAGCCGTTTCAGATTTGGTTTTCAAATATGCCAATTCATTCACAGCCATATCCTTTTTGAGGGTATGTCCATCTTTTACCAGAATAGCTCCGATTCCGGGTGGTTGAAACAATATCTTATGGCAATCCACACTGACTGAATCTGAAAGTCTTACGGCTGAAATGAGAAAATATAAAATCATGAACTATTATAGTATTAGAACGTTTCTTTTCATGTTCTATCGGTCGATAGTACCTGAGTTTGTGTGATTTCTGAAACAAAACCTGAAGCTGCTTCAGGTTTTGTTTCAGAAATCACACAAACTCAGGTACTATCGACCGATAGAACATGAAAAGAAACGTTCTAATTATTTTATAATGCCGAACAAAGTATGACTTTCATTGTTAAGCGTTAACTGCAACATGCCATCAATCTTGCAACAACAATGTAGATGAATTCAAAAACATGACGTCATTTTGAACGAATGACGTCTCTTCAAAAATGAAATGTCACAAGTGCCGTCGCTTTGGGAGTTTCTATATCAACAAATGCCAATGTTTACAACAGCATCATGCTGCTCATGTTAAAATTCATTGTCAATGCTTGTTATGAAGCTTGTGTTGAAAATTTTCGGTTTATATCGCATAAACCGAACGAAAACAATAGTTATGTCTTAAATATAATTGATTGAAGTCATAACTGAGACTCATATTCAGGATTCACTGAAGTGGTGAACAACACGTGAGTGAGGTTTCTTTTAATATTTCTGATTCTTTTGAATTCATTGTTTGCAGTTAAAATTGAAAACATACCCACTGAAGATGATATATTTGTTGGTAAGTTTGTGTCTACTGGTGTTGAAAAAAGTTAAACGGACACGGAGCCAGCGTTTGGTGTTGAGAAATTCCAATCGACGCTGATCAATGGAAGTGGCGATTACATTTTCTTCGTTCTCTTGTCTCCAGGGAAAAACGTTCCGATAGTACCCGTGTTTTGCCCCAAAACTCCAGTACTATGACTTTTAGAAGGTGTAAAATTAACCAATCTCGGCTGATGTTACAAACTTGAGGCATAATAATATTTATTGTATGCAGCGTCGGGCATGTAATGGGCACGGATCTCTATACAACTGGATTGTTGGAACTCTCATTGCTCACATATAGAAAAGTGCATCAGCTGCCGCTAATCGGGGTGGTGTGGAGGGGTGCTATAACTAAACACTGCTCAGCAAAAATATTTTTCGAAAGTTTTCAGTTTCCTGACACCTTTCAATCACCGATCGCTTTTAAGAAACATACTTTCGGATCTGTGAAAAAAAGATACATTGTCTATGTTTACATTTTTCGCAGCCTAAAAAATAATAGATTTGCAGCATATTTTAATGACGCTGACAGAAAAAGTGCCGAGATTGGAAAGTTGGTATAGTGCGAGTAATTTTCGTGTTAGACAAACATCATGACGTTTGATGAAGCGACAGATGTTACGCTGCGACAATAGTCACAACGTAACAGCTGTCCAATTATCAAACGTCGTCGATGTAAGGAGTTAACACATTGATTGACTTGACGCAATTTGGGGGTGCGGGGGAGATGCAGACGGAATGGCAACGTTTTTCGCTGACGATCCAGTAATCCAGCTATACAGATAATGAATGAATGATTTATTTCGTAGTACAACATGCTACAAATAGAAACAAAGGTCAGCAACATACATTGATCTCAAATATATGATTGCACTAACGGGAGACGGCGTAGCCACTAGGGCTGTCTTCCCGCCATCCCGCCCCCTCCCCCCCCAAAAAAGAAAATTTTTAATGAACATTTTGAATTATTCCATATAAATAAAATATTGTCCATCGTTTTTAGAAAATAACTCTTTTGGGTCAGTTGATAGATGGGGATGAGATAACAGAGCTAGGACCTACAGTCGGAACAAGCAAGATTATTACAGCTGACGTGATGAGGGTATAAATTCAAGAATTGCTCCGTTAAAGACTTTTTGAATAGTGATCTGGAATAGTTTTGAACCGATGGTTATATTGTATTCCACATCCTAGGGAAAGCATTGGTAAGTTTGCGGAAAATCGAGTTCTTGGTTTTAGTGTGTGTAATTTAACCGATTGTCTGGTGTCCATTCCTGAGGGGTTTTGGTATATTCTGAAGGTCTCCTTAAAGCTTCCAGGGAGCATGCTGTTATACCAATCATGCATAAACAAGGAGACCTGAAGTTTGTACAGGTCTGTGAATTTTAAGATATGCAGCTCACTAAATAGTGGATCGGTATGAGCACTGTAAGTTTTGTTAGCTATAATTCGGATGGCTTTTCTTTGTAATTTAATGATCAATCGAGTTGACTATGGACCAAAGAGTAATATAATGCTTTCAGGCATCATTTCGGTAGAATCCTCTTGAATTTGTTTATGGCATAAGTTGCCCTGGATATCTTGGAGCAGATTACTGAGATATGCTTCTTAAAGTTCAAATTTTCATCCACGTGGATTCCTAGGAATTTTAAAGATTTTTCTCTTGGTTGTTAGCGACGAGTGAAATAGTTGAATTGTTAAGCATAACTCTCCTACTTTCAATTGTGTATAAGACATTCTGAGTGTGAAAAATAATAAATTGTGTATTGCTATCATTTAGTGTGAGTTTATTAGCTGTGCAGCAATAGTATATGTTATTGAGTTCGTTTTTAACTAATTATATTATTGTATCTAAGTTATTGCCAGACGCATATGCAGTAGTATCGTCTGCATATGATAACATTGCCAGCAATGTCGAGTTTATAATATCGTTAATGTAAATTATGAAGAGAAGAGGACCACGAATAGATCCCTTGTGGGAGGAGGGGGGGGGGGGGGCACCAGTTGTTATCAACTGTAGATGAGAACTCGCCTTGGAAGGGAAACTGTCTGAGATCTGTCAGTAAGATAATTCTTGAACCAAGAGTTTGCATGACCCTGCATTACATAGAGTTCCCGCTTTTTGAGTAAGATCTGGTGATTTATAGTATTAAATGCTTTCGGGAAGTCAAGAAACAGAACTTATGTACAGTTAAAACTAGAAATCCTGTCATGAAATGCGCACAAATAGCACGTTGATATGCGCATTAATGTACGCGTTATCGCCCAAGTAAAGCTATCAAAGTCTGTACATATGGACTGTGCACAAGCAATGTTTTAGCCAATGGACCTCCGGGTAACCCGGAGGTCCATTGGCAGAAGCATTGCATGTGTTTGCTATGAGTAACTAGGAGAACCTGCCGTGCTTTGGATGCCATTCGATATGGCAATTGCGCGCAATTCCAACGCGCAATTAAGCCCAGATAAGCGCACTATTCGTGACAGGACTTCTGGTTTTAACTGTACGGTCCTTTGTTGGCTTATCATTCATTACAGCAACATTGTTGATCAGATGAAGTACCGGATGTATTGCTGAGTGTGCCTTTCTGAATCCAAACTGATATTGATGAATTATCTTATAATCTTCCAGGAAAGATATTAACCTGGGGTACATTAATGTTTCTAATACTTTCGAGAAGGTCGACAATATGCTAATGGGTCTATAATCGTTGAATAGATGATGGTCACCAGATTTAAAGACCGGAATTACTTTTGCTATTTTCATTTCGCTGGGGACAATACCGGTTGAGAAAGATAGATTAATTACGTGTGTTAAAGGGTCAGCGATCTCATATATTATCTCCTTTAATATTTCGATGGACATATTGTCAAGGTCTCTACATGTTTTTGATTTTATTTTTTTTTTTTGTGCTCTGAATTACCTCGTGTGGGGTAGTGGGCAAACTAAAAAAAAAATGACTCAATTCCATTTCCATTGACGTAGTCAGTAAAATGTCGACAGGAGGTTGGTACTGAGTCGCTTAATATTGAACCGATGTTAACGAAGTGGAAGTTGCATTTGTCAGCTATCTCTTTAGGATCAGATATTTCCACATTTCCATCGACAAATGTGGACGGGAATGTACAAATAGAATTAGATTTGTTAATTGCTTTTTTCAAGATTTCCCATTTTTTTTTTCATGTTATGATTATTTTCATGAAGTATAGTCTTGTAATAATCAGATTTGCGAGCCCTTTTCAATCTGTTAAACATGGTACAGTATGTTTTGTATCTTGATTTGTTATGTGTGGTTGGGGATTTTAATTTTTTGACTAACAGTTTGTTTTTTTTTCCAAAGATGACTGCAAAAGGACCGATGTCATCCACGTTTCACGCTTCACAAACTTTTGGGGAATTCTTATGATTTCTTCTGGAAAAAGCTGCATGTTCAATTTCGAGAAGAATGTCATAGGCTTCATTGGGACAAGGAACATTCATTACACTGGTGTAGTCACTTTCAGGCAAGAGAAACCTGAACTGATTTACATTTTCCTGCTTAAAAGCTCTTTTTTGGGGTTTGTATGGGATGGGTGCGCCTTTTTGATGATTCATCAACATAAAATGTTGCAAAATGATCACTTACATCTGTAATAATTATTCCAGATATATGAGGATTAAGTGTGTTGTTGAAAATATTATCAATTATGGTGGCAGAATGGTCTGTAAATCTAGTTGGTCTTGTTATAAATGGAATAAAACCTGCACTAAAAATAGTTTTGATAAATAAGTCGGTTTTGTTATGCCTACAAAGGCCAAGTAAGTCAGTATTAGAATCACCCATAAGATAAACATTCTTGTTTGAGGCACTTAAGATGTTTACTACATTCGTCATTTTCCCCAGGAATAGATCAAGGTCTGCTTTGGGGGTTGTGTTTGGCCTAGAATAGAATAGAATACTTTTTATTTTGTAACATAACATGTACCTGCATGAACAAATAAAATACAATTAATAGGGAATGTAATATCCATAGTTCTTAAGTACATGATTACATTACAGGGAGATGGCATAGCCACGAGGGCTGTCTTCCTGTCATTCCCAATATAAAAACAATAACAAAAAACATAAAGAGATCAATCCTGATGGCAGCGTGTTTTCAGTGGTGAAGTGGTTAAAGCTTAATTCAATACCATGTATTGTTAAGAAGTGTGTGTGTGTGTGTGTGGGGGGGGGGGGGGGGGGGGGTCCTTCCATTAGAAGCAGATACATTCTAAGTCTTTTAGAGGGTGTAAGGTACAAGGATATGATGCTGATGAGATAACAGAGCTTCTTTCACAATAATGTCTAAATAACACAAATAACATAAATAACATAACCATTACCTACAGTCAGGACAAACTGGATTGTTACAGTCGATATGTTGTGGATACGAATTTAGGAATTTATCAGTTAGGTTTTTTTTTAATAGTGATCTGGGGTAGCTCTGAATTGACGGTTCAACAGTATTCCACATCCTAGGAAAAGTATGTAAAGGAAGGCTGGCTGAAAATTGGGTTCTTGGTTTGAGTGTGTGTAATTTACCTGAATGTCTGGTGTCCATTACCGAGGGATTTTGATATATTTTATAAGTGGTCTCAAAGCTTTCTGGTAGCGTTTTGTTATACCAATCATACATGAACAAGAGAACTTGGAGTTTATAAAGGCCTGTGAATTTTAAGATACCCTGGTTACGAAATAAAGGATCGGTATGCGCATTGTATTTTTTATTGGAAATAATGCGGATAGCTTTCTTTTGACGTTTTGTAATTGATTTGGTCGAGGGTGAGTGTCCCCACATATGGATACCATATAACATGTGACTGTGGATCAAAGAGTAGTATAATGTTTTCAGACATTCTTTGGTGAGAATTCTTTTTACCTTATTTATGGCGTAAATAGCCCTTGACATTTTTGAGCAGACCATTGAGAGATGATTCCTAAAATTTAAATTTTCATCCACATGAATCCCTAGAAATTTGACGGACTTTTCATCTTTATTATTTGCAACAGCTGAAATGGTGGAGTTGTTAAGCAAAATTTGCCTGCTTCCAATAGAGTATGAATCATTCGGAGGATGAAAAATAATGAACTTTGTTTTGGTTTCATTTAGGGTAAGTTTGTTTGCAGTACACCAAATGAATAATTTATTTAGTTCGATGTTAGCTGTTTCTATTACTGTGTCTAAATTATTTCCTGATGCATGTGCAGTAGTATCGTCTGCATATGATAACATTTTCAGTAGTATGGCGTTTATAATATCATTGATGTAGATAATGAAAAGAAGAGGTCCAAGAATGTATCCCTGAGGAACACCAGTGGCTATATCCAGAACCCCAGAACTAGCCTTTGGAAGAAATACTGATTGCTTTCTGTCTGAGAGATAGCTTTGGAACCAGGAGTTTGCATGCCCCCGTATTCCATACAGTTCTAACTTTTTCAATAGGATGGAATGATTTATGGTGTCAAATGCTTTTGAGAAATCTAGAAAAAGAGCTAATGTACAGTCTTTTGTCGGCTTGTCATTCATGTCGGCCACATTGTTTATAAGATGCAATACAGGATGTATTGTTGAGTGTGCTTGTCTAAATCCAAATTGGTACTGATGAATTATCTTATTTTCTTCCAGAAAATGTATTAATCGGGAATACGTTAATTTTTCTAAAACTTTGGAGAACGCCGGTAGGATGCTGATGGGTCTATAATTTTTGAATAGTTGTTGATCGCCCGATTTGAAGATGGGAATTATTTTACCAATTTTCATTTTGGTTGGGACACGGCCAGCTGAAAATGATAGGTTAATGACATGGGTTAAAGGTTCTGCGATCTCATTTATTATTAATTTGAGCATTTTGGAGGACAAATTGTCAATGTCTTTGCTTGTTTTCGTTTTCAGTTTATTTGTGCACTGTATTACTTCTTGTGGGGTAGTTGGCACAATAAAGAATGATACGACATTTTTCCGGTCAATATATTCGGAAAAACTTCGAGAAGACGATGGTACTCCTTCGCTCAGTTTTGTGCCGATATCAACAAAGTATGAGTTAAATTTGTAAGCTATCTCTTCAGGGTTAGTTATTTCGACATTACCATCGATAAATGTAGAGGGGAAAATGAAGACCGAATTTGATTTATTGATTGTTTTCTTCAAGATTCCCCATGTTTTTTTCATGTTATGCTTGTTTTCTTGGAGTATACATTTATAATAATCAGATTTTCTAGCCCGTATTAGTCTGTTATAAGTTGTGCAATACTTTTTGTACCTCAGTTTATTTTGCATGGTTGGTATTTTCAGCTTTTGGACATACAGTTTTGTTTTCTGCAATGATGACTGTAGTAGGCCCGTAGTCATCCATGGTTCACGCTTTACAAATTTTTTGGGAATAGTTACTAGTTTTTCTGGGAATGCTTGGTCATAGGCTGCGCGGACCTTTGTAAGTAGAGTATTATAGGCATCATTGGGGCACTGGTGATTCAGTACATCGAAAAAGTCACTTTCAGCCAAAAGTGACTTAAACTGATTTATGTTTTCTGGGTTGTATGACATTTTAAGGGTTTGTATAGGGCGAAAGTGTCTTTTTTCTGATTCATCGACATAAAATGTAGCAAAATGGTCGCTAACATCAGTAATAATTATTCCAGAAGTGTGTATATTAATTTTGTTACAGAAGATATTATCAATTATAGTCGCTGAATGGTCTGTAATTCTAGTTGGTCTTGTGATAATAGGCTTAAAACCAGCACTGAACATGATTTCTAAAAATAAGTCGGTCTTATTATGTCTTCGAAAGCCCAGTAAATCGATATTAAAACCACCTAAGAGGTACACATTTTTTTTATTGTCTCCAAGGACGTTTAGCAGATTTGCCAGTTTTTCGAGAAATAAGTCAAGGTCAGCCTTGGGAGCAGTGTTTGTTCTATAAATAATTCCAATAATGTGTTTTTCTGTAGTTAAATTTTCCACAAATAGGGATTCAAAGACATGTGGGATAAACACCGAGAGATCTTCACGAATTTTGTACGGAATAGTTTCTTTAATACAAATTCCTACTCCTCCTCTGCCGTCATCATGGTCAGGTCGCTGTCGGGTGATCAAGGGATGGTAGCCGTCAAGTAAATAGGTAATATCTTTTTTGGCGCTAAATGTTTCTGTTAAGCCAATTATGTCTAAGAAGTTGGACTGAGGTTGAAGATTACATAACAGGTTATGAAGGGACTCCCAGTTGGCATTAATGTTTCGACAATTTAGATTAAAGAGAGTAAATAAGTTGGGTTTATCAGAGATCTCATTACTAAAGCGTTCCGGCGTGTAATATTCACAATTCTGTTCTTCAATGGTGAAGGGAGAGTTTAATTCATCAGCTTCGTTATCAGTGAGTGCATCATTGAATTGTGAAATAAAGTCAAATGAATGATTGCTCTGTATCTCATCAAGTGTGAATGCATTAGCCATAGTCAAAAGGAAACAATTTGGCAAGATTTAAATGGAACGAACCAGTGAGTTTTCCAAAAATGCTTTGACCTACATCTTTTAATAAGAATAATGTGCTGTCATCAGGATTGCGTGAGTCAGCGAAGATTCTCGGAAGAAAAGATTGTTGACAGTTCATTGCCAACTTTTATTCAACCAGCTGAGCTTTGAGATATTGAATGAGAAGGCCTTTTGTAATGGGATTCATTAATTACTACAGTTTGGATGAAGTTACGGAGAAACAACTCTTACATACACCCCTTCTAGGATGCTGGATCAAACCTTAAAAAACAGCGAATAGAGAGGCCACCGGTATCTGGACGCGTGGGTCTTTAGAGTCAAACCCTACGAGCACCACGTGTCCAGACAGCCTGGGTCAACCATCAGCTAACTCTACAAGCCGATAAATTGATTGAAGGTATAGTCGTAATATCTTTAATAAGTACGTGATATAAGGGATTTGGGAGTGGGTAAAGTACACCTCCTGAAGTTCTGCGTGGTCGACATTGGACAGAAATAAAAAAAAAAACTGTCTACGTGATCCAAAGGTGCGGGAAGCCCCCTCGCCCGATCACCCTTCCTCCCCAACGAACCGAAATACCGTAGTAATCGATATCCCAATAAAATAACAATACAGATGAGTGTATCTACAAAATGACGTATTATGTTGAACTGCGTTAACCTGTAAAACAGTAGTTTATTTTCCTTGGCCTTAGTCATGGTCTGGGTGTTCGACATTTGATAGGAAAAACAATTGGCGACACAATCAAGGCAATTTGTGCCACAAAAAGTACTTCCACGTGCATGACATAGTTTGTCGACATGATTTTACAGCCAACTCAAATACAGTTGTGACGGGATTCAAAAATTTACCTCATCGTTTTGGACAAATAACTTCACTGTTGGATCTTTTTCAAATGTCTTTGGGATTTCGATCACCGCAGCACCTCTGCCCGCCAAAGAACATGATAGAGCAAGCAATCGGGAGAGAAAACTACAAACACCACCGGGTCACGCAGAGTGGATTAAGCGATCATTTATTTATTTATTAGTGTTCAAGGTCACTTTTCAGCAGGTATGTCAAGTTGTGACCACAACAAAGGTGAAAAGTCAAGTTTAGCCAATCATTTCCATTTAAAGTTCTGTTCAGCACTATGATATAAGAAAGAAAGTAACAGGTATCAAAAAAGTGAGATCAGGGCTCTGTATCCATTATACCAGCTGGTCATTGCTCGAAAGTTTGCAAGTAATGCGCAGAGCACCCTGTTGTAAATTTGTGGCGCGGGTCTAAAAATAATTTTAAGAGAATAACAATTTTGTTCTATACAATTATGCAATACCACAAAGATACTCGGATTCATTGTATGACCTTAACGTTATGCAGCTCTGTCGTGGTAGGGAGGAGGTCATGTGAAGACTTGGGGTGGGGAATAATTTTAAAAGAATAACAATTTTGCTCTATACAATTATGTAATACCACAATAATTCCATTCATTGTATGACCTCAATGTTATGCAGTTCTGGTGTTCTGGTGGGGGGCGGGGGGGGGGGGGTCATGTGAAGACTTTGGGTGGAGAGGGTTTCTGCGACTTTGGATGGGGGTGCGAAAAGAGGGGTTTTGTGAAGACTTTGTTTGGTCAGACAAGAAATAGTTTTATATTCATATACGTACACATTTACATATGCACATATACTCGCGTGTACATACGAGTGTATGCCCATCTGTATCTATGTATGTATATCATAATATAGGGCAACTTACCATACGTTTGTTGAGTGCTATTTCTGAGAAAGGTTGGAACTTTACACTGTTATGTGATATCTACAGTTCTGTCCAGGGCGGTGTTGTGAAAAGTAATGCATAAAGGCTGCTCAAATTCTATATCAGAAATTATTTGAAAAGATTCATAGTTTTGTCTAAATTGTTTATACAGAAACAATTTGCTGTAAATGAAACTGGATTGTATGGGCCATTACTGCTATCGGTATATATATAAAGCAATGTGCAGTGTATACACAATGTATTGTATATTTCCATATATTGCATTGCACCAAGACCCTTGCAGTCTCCCGAGGTCATGCAATACATGGACTTAACAAAATGTAGGACATCCACTTTGAATAAACATATCTCTGAAACAGGTTACTTTTTTCATTAATCTGAGACATGCAATATATGGACTTATGTAGGACATCTACATTGAATAATCCTATTTCTGAAAAAGGTATTTTTTTCATTATTCTGCGTCACCTATAAATCTTTCCCACTATATCATACTGTAGGACAGGGGTGTGGGTGATCATATGAAAATTTAGGTTAGGAGAAAAAAAAATTCTTAAATTCATACATCAAATTTGGGTGGGTGGGAGTTTACACAGTTCAGAGAAATCTTCAGTTCCGTCCTGAGTAGTGATGTGATAAGTAATGCAACAACGCTTATGAGAACAACTTTTGCAGAGACACATTGCTGTGAGTAAACTTGGAATGTACGGGTCCTCACTACTGACAGTATGTACACAATGTATTGTATATTTCCATATATTGCATTGCACCAAGAGACTTGCAGTCTCCTGAGGTCATGCAATACATGGACTTAACACAATGTAGGGCATCTACATTGAATAAACCTATCTCTGAAAAAGGTTTCTTTTTTTCATCATTCTGCGACATGCAATATATGGACTTGTGTGGGATATCTACATTGAATAATCCTATTTCTGAAAAAGGTATTTTTCATTATTCCGCTTATGAGAACAACTTATGCAGAGACACTTTGCTGTGAGTAAAATTGGAATGTACGGGTCCTCACTCTTGACAGTATATGCACAATGTATTGTATATTTCCATATATTGCATTGCACCAAGAGACTTGCAGTCTCCTGGGGTCATGCAATATGCAATATGGACTTGTGTGGGACATCTACATTGAATAATCCTATTTCTGAAAAAGGTATTTTTATCATTATTCTGCTTATGATAACAACTTATGCAGAGACACTTTGCTGTGAGTAAAATTGGAATGTAAGGGTCCTCACTACTGGCAGTATATACACAATGTACTGTATATTTCCATATATTGCATTGCACCAAGAGACTTGCAGTCTCCTGATGGCATGCAATACATAGACTTAACACAATGTTGGGCATCCACTTTGAATAAACCAATCTCTGAAAAAGGTTACTTTTTTTCATTATTCTGAGACATGCAATATATGGACTTGTGTGGGATATCTACATTGAATAATCCTATTTCTGGAAAAGGTATTTTTTCATTATTCTGCGTAGGGCATACACTTTGAATAAACCTATCTCTGAAAAAGGTTACTTTTTTCATTATTCTGAGACATGCAATATATGGACTTGTGTGGGACATCCACATTGAATAATCCTTTTTCTGGAAAAGATATTTTTCATTATTCTGCGTCACCTATAAGTCTGTCCCACTATACCATAATGTAGGACAGGGGTGTAGGTCATCATATGAAAACTTTGGTTAGGAAAAAACACTATTCTTAAATTTCATTAAATTTGATCATATGGGTCTTTATATCTATTCAGTATATATTTAAGTTAGTGTATAATTTCACACATTGCATGCCCTCTGGAGTCCGGCAGTCCTCTGTGGTGGGGGCCATATGAAGTCTTTGGTAGGGCAAGAGACAATTCTTAGATTCATACATGTACATACTTATATACACATTCATATACACATTCACACTCGTACATAAATACGAATGTGTACATGCCCATGCATATGTGTGTATACCACTATGTAAGGCATATCACCCTACCTTCTGTAAAGCCTATTCCTGTCGATACTGAAACAGATGCATTCGATGAAACGTACACATTCACACTCATACATAAACACGAATGTGTACATGTCCATGCATATTTATGTATACTGCAATGTAGGACATATCACCCTACCTTCTTTAAAGCCTATTCCTGTCCATACTGAAACAGATGCATTTTATGAAACGTACAGTTCTGTCCAGAGCAGTAATATAAATAAAAATTGCAAAAAGGCAGTTGAATCCTTATATCGTTGTTCCCTGTTGGCCACTAACACAACTTAGTTTTGAAAATATCGCATAGACCATCCCACTGTAGATTTATAGATCGTCGCCTGAATGCTATAATGCCCTATGTCCCCTATGCGACATAGAACATTCTAGCACTCAGCCGACGAGATCTAGCCTGATAATTATTTGACAATTTTGATAATATTAGAACGATATGCAGAGGCACTTTGCTGTGAACAAGTTGTATTGTGTGGGTCCTCACAATTGTCAGTCTGTTTGAATGTTCAAAGTTACAGTTATGTCCAAAATTGTTGTTATATAAGAATGTTTGCTGAGATATCTACACACCACACCACTGTTAAAGTGTCAGTGATCAATCCATTCCTTCCACCCAGACTGTGGAGTTTCCTTGACTTCGAGGATAACTCGAATGCCAGACAAACGTATTCTTGTCTTGTGTTTCTTCTCATTTCGAAGTTTAAACGCAACGCTTGAAAGCCTTCCTCTCTCTCTCTTTAAGGCGGGGGGCGGGGGGGGGGGGGGGCGGGGCAGGTCTGTTCTGACACTTTTCTTAGAACCTCGCAAATTCGGTGCAGAGTTCAACACAAGTTGCTTGTCTCTGTCATTTGCAACTTTTATTATTAGGCATTTCGGTTGGGGAGAGGCAACATTCCTACCCAGATTGGAGCTCGGTAACCGATGTGCATTCACCAACCTATTAACCACACCAGAAGCATTATTCTGCTCTATTTTTAGGTCATTTATAAGAAACTCTGAAACTGTTTGATATGGGTCTTCATCAACTTTTTCAGTGATACCATACAACAATAGATTGTTTTTTCTATCGTGAATTTCTGAAAGGGTCAGCTTATCTTCCAATTCACTTTGTTTTGCAGAAACATTTTTCTCCAGATCAGGAATAACTGTGTTATCGATGTCCTCGATACGCTGGGCAGAGTACTCAACAGTTTGTGATAAATCAACATAGACTGATTTAATCGTAGAGATTGTACCATTTATTTCGGTAATCTCAGCTTTCATGGCCGTGATGTCGTTTCTCAGGCTATCAAAGTTTGTTTGAAATGATTTTTTCAAATCATTAATTATTTTTTTCAGTTCTGTGTTAGAAACGGGATCCTCCCTCTGAGCTGATGCTGATGTTTTCCCCACATTCGACTCTCTCCGCGAGGAAGACACAATCTTGAAAACAAAACAATGCACGAAAAATGGAGAGAAGTTTGACAGCTTCACCTCTTCTTCCACTCAGTTACACTCTTCAGTTCCCCGCTAAATTATAAAACCTTATTTTGAGCATGATAAATAAGTCTATAAATCACCGATAATGCTGAGGTTATGATTAAGAGCCCATACACACGTGTATTTTGAATATTAACTCAGCTGGGAATGATCGCCTCTCACCTATCCGCCATTAAGTCCTTCTGCTCTGCCTATAAATAATTCCGAGAATATTTTTATCTTTCGTCGAGATCTCCACAAATACGGATTCAAATACATGGGGGATAAAAACAGAAAGGTCTTCACGGATTTTAAAAGGGATGGTATCTTTAAAATAAAGTCCTACACCTTCCCTACAGTCATCGTTACTAAATTGCAGCCGAGTAATCAAGGGATGGTAGCCTTCCAGTGAGTAGGTGATGCTTTCTTTTACACTGAACGTTTCTGTCAAACCTATGATGTCTAAGAAATTTGATTTCGACTGAAGGCTACATATCAGGTTATGGAAGGGCTCCCAGTTAGCATTAAGGCATCGGCAGTCTAGGTGAAAGAGCGTTAGCGAGTTGGGCTTTTTCGAGATCTCCTTACTAAAGCGCTCAATGGTTTAATATTCCCAACTATGTTTTTCGATGGCGAAGGGAGAGATCTCTTCATCGGCATCGTTATCGGTAATTACACCATTGAAGAGAGAAATAATGTAAAAGCCGTATCTGATCAAGTGTAATAGTGTTAGACATTATCAAATGTCAAAAAGTGGGTGACCTTATCAAGGAATAAACCAATAAAACCTGCCAGTGTGACCGGGCAAGTATTTTGCATGAAGAGTTGTGTGTTGTTGTCCGGATTGTGCGAGACAGCGAGCAATGTCGGTGGAATAATGTTAATATTGTTCATGGCCAACCTTGTTTCCTATGTTCGCCGGCTGGGTTATTTTAGTTCGGCCACAGGAGGAGATTCTGTTGTGGGAAGCGAAATGTATAACAGACTTAAGATGGGATTATAAGGAGTACAAAATGTGTATAATACTGCGCAATTACACACGCACACATTCGCTTGTGCATATACATCTTTAGCGCATCAGATATGAACAAAAAAAAAACAGAAAAACATAAAAAACAAAAACAAGAAAAAAGTCAAAAAACACAAAAAACAGTGTATCAATAAATATGGGCCGCAACAAGTAAATATTCGGTGGCTAAGGTGCGATACCAGCAATGGGAATTATAGACTGAAAACAATCGACATGCCACTCCCGGTGACGCCTAACAACTAAAAGATTGCTATGGCTTGTCAATCCTCGGTGCACAATGTTGTGAAGTGTTCTTCCCAAATACTGATGAACAAAAAAAAAGGTGCCAAACCCGCACTAGCCTCAATTCCAATACGCCACCGAGAGCAACATATCGCCTACACCAAGCCAACACTCAATTTCCCCTACATCACCTTAAAGGGTCGTCCAACCCATCTCCGGTCAATTTGTTGGCATTTCTCAGAATGCACGGAGACAGATAATAATACAATTTATTGGGGTTATTCATTTTGAGCCTTTTTTAGACTTTGAAGAAGATTACCGGTAATTTTACCAAAGCTAAGTTGAAGGTCCCGTTAATAATAACAAACAATAAGGCAGATGGTGATGGTAATGATCTATGCAACCACAAAATATGGCCATTTCACGGACTACAAAAGGTCCCCATAGCACGGACAGAGTGTCGCGACGTGTACAATCCTAAACAAAATGATTGTGTATGAGGAGTGATAGTACATTCTCACCTGATACAGTTGTGATTGAAATTAGTATGTTTCTGCTTACAATACCCAAGATCACTGTAGGATCAGTGAACAATCGACTTGAAATCGAGATCAGTGGTAATGAACAACAACTAGTCCCAGAAGGTAATTTCATTTGGCAAAGAGAGAGGATAGATGGAGTCGGGAATAAGTTGAGATTTGCTTAGCTGACTGAGTCAGTTGGCTGAAGAGAAATTTAGGAAAAGTAGGTCAACGGGACAAATATGATTTCGACTAGACAGATTAATAGAAGAAAGCTTAGGAAAGGCTGAAGGAGTCAAGTCCGAATAGGTATTGAGTAGCTGGATACGAACATTTTGATCGTCTAAACGACATTTAGAGCAACATAAACAACCCCGCGACCTAAAAGAAGCCCATGATTAGACTGAGAGACCAGAAAAAGGAAATTTATGTAAAAACCCGAGCATAAAATCATGACGTTCCATCGAACGCTCCCGCTACATCAAATGACCTGCTGATACCGATTAAATCCTTTAAATAACACATGCTTTAATTAAAATATAAAAGCACCCCAGAACATACACCTCATACTTCATCTGAGCCCATTCATGCACATAGCAGCCACGCACCGCCCTAAACATTCATCAAACCTATCTGTCATCCACACTGGCTGCTGGAAATACTTGGCACCCCTATAACATGCCCATGCTTGCCAACTTCCACTACCCATTACCATGCTATGGTGGTAAAGACTCTACAACATAGCCGATTAAACAACAATTTAGTACATGAGGATTCGATTTGATGTATTTCTTGAAGGCCAGGAGGCCTTGAGAAGCCATGAATATTCACGACATAAAAATGCCTCCGAAACACATAATCACAACTGTATAGTTTCATGTGCAAGCGTTTGTGAAGACGTAGTCCTAACTAGAACGCTAGGGTAATGACTGGGGGATCCTAGTTAGGACTAGTGAATGCAGGCCTTGAAAATTCGTGAATTTGGCTTTTGTAGGGTCTTGAAATATGTCGAAAAACGGCATTGAATAGCCTTACATTTTATCAGTATTGCCTGCAGGAACCCTACCTACTATACTCCCGCCGTGGAGTGGTAAATTTCACTGGTGGGAAATATGTCTTCGGACGCAATAATATTAGATACCAACACTGATTATAGTAGTACTCATTAAATTTTAATTAAAGAAGGACCGGGTACAATGCAGTGCTTCATTAACCCTCTACCTAACGTAACGGCCAAAACCGGCCAGCGCTATTCTCAAAAATCGCCAATTAATTTTCATTATTTTTTTTCATTTTTTGTCTCAAAAACATAGGTTATGACCCCTCGTTGGAACGAGCTCGTCGAGCTCGTTCCAACGAGGGGTCATAACCTATGTTTTTGAGACAAAAAATGAAAAAAAATAGTTATTCAAGAATTATTTTTGCAAGTGCCGTCTACTTTTCAGGTTAGGTAAAGGGTTAATTAAAATTGTGTTGTTCATGATTTTTATTACCTGGTAAATTCATGTGCGGACATCACTGTCCACGCGTGGATAACGACCAGTTCACGGCGACTGTACTGTACCTATTGGTCACATAGGTAAAGTGTTTCACGGTACTCTCAACGGCAGCCATCTTAGGGGGAGTCGGGGGATGGGGACTGTAAATGACCAATGTTCAACGAAACAAAACAATTCTCATGATTTTCAATTTTCCGACGCCTCGCAATTCGTCGCCTGAGTACTAGAATATCCTATGTCCCCTCTGGGACACAGGGCGTTCTAGCAATCAGTCGACGAATATTGTCAATCACTTTCTAAAGAACATACTTTAACGTATCTGAAAAATAAATATTTTGATGGTGTGTACAGTTTTCGCCGCTGAATATTTACAACATATTTTATTCATTTTTTGACAAAACTGAGATTGGAAAGTTGATACAGCGTAACTAGAATTCGTGCTAGACAAAAAAAAACATGAAGTTTGGTAAAGTGACAGTGAGTCACGGCGTAACAGCTTTCACGTCATCGCATCTTATCAATGAGAGGTTTTGACTGACTTGACGCCATGGGGGACGGTTGGAGGTAGATTGTGTTGCAACATTTTTTTGCTAACGTTCCAGGAGGTTATACAGAGGTCAGCGGGTTAACATTGTTCAATCGTGATTTGCTGTGTTTTGTTGGTGGGATGTCGATTGAATGGTGCAAATGTGTTGCGATTTGATAGAGATAGAGACCGACTGTGGGTCGAGGTACTGTACTTTGGAATAAGAGGGCTGGCTGGATTTTTCGAGGAACAAACAAAAAACAAACAAACACAACAAACAAAATATGAAAACCAACTATGAAATCATCTTGTAATTAACAAGTATAGTGTGGTTAGTCACCAATGAATATATGAAGGAATAGAGAGAGGAACTTGCAGAGTAGACGCCGTCCTTGTCATGGAACTCATTTTTTTCAATGATTTAATCAGAATACCGTACAGTTGGGGGCGCGGCGGCGTCGCGTTAACCGGTTCTCTTTAGATCACCGAAGTTAAGCAACGTCGAGCGCGGTTAGTAGTTGGATGGGTGACCATTTCAGCGACTGATTCGCGTTCCCGCGCTGTGTCCTTAGGCAAGGCACTTAACCCCGATTCCCTACATGGGGGCACGATGACGTTGTGTAATAAGGCGTAATGCACGTCGATGATACGCATGTCTTCAACCATTCTAACCCCGTCTGTGCCGCGGAGCAGAGTTCAGAGTTACAATGTTGGAGAGCTGACAGCTGCTCGTCGTTGCTCGGTGGTTCTCTCTGGGTACTCCTGCTTCCCCCGCCCATAAAACTGTCACGGTCACAATTGGCCATTGTGCATAAGTATGTTACATTAAACACCAATAAATAATAATACCGTACAGTCGCCATGCACTAGTCATATTCCACGTGTGAGCAGTGATGCCCACGCATACCTTTATCAGGTAATAAAAGTCATCATCAGCAATATTTTAATTAATGAATCACCAGGTGGTACCCGGGACTTCATTAACCCTTTACCCAACGTAACGGCCAAAACCGGCCAGCGCTATTCTCAAAAATCGCCAATTAATTTTCAAAATATTTTCATTTTTTGTCTCAAAAACATAGGTTATGACCCCTCGTTTGAACGAGCTCGTCGAGCTCGTTCCATCGAGGGGTCATAACCTATGTTTTTGAGACAAAAAATGAAAAAAATTAGTTATTCAAGAATTTTTTTTGCAAGTGTCGTCTGCTTTTCATGCTAGGTAAAGGGTTAATTAAATTGTTAATGATTATTCCTACGAATTAGTGTTTGAAATCTAAAATAATTGCGTCCGTGGAAATATTGCCCACGTGGAAAGTTACCAGTCTGTGGCGGCCGTACTGTATTCTAAACACGAGAAAAGTACCCAGTACGTGATTCTTTTTTCTTTAATATATAATCATAAGGAACCGAGACTGCATTTCAGCAGGAACATTTCCACGTATTAACAAGTCGTCTTCGATTGTGTGAGCGAGTTAAATTATTAACGGCCTAATTACCCACAGCTGCGCATAGTTGCCACCTTTAGTTGGCGTATCACGTTAATTGTCATCATTACTTTGGTGATTTACTGTGGTAAATATATTGATCAATAACATTTAACTTTTACTGAATCATTATCATCAATGCGTTCAACCACAGTGATTTATACAAACAAAAATAAAATAAAACAGTGTGGTAGCTTATGCAACCGAACTCAATGAGCTCAGAGTTCAATTCACGGTATTGTGAATGAACCTTTACCGGGACTGCAAATGGTGACCAATGCTGACATAATTCCAGGGATTCTGGAAATGTGTCAGGCACCATAGATCTTTGGTGTTAAAGCAGCCCAATATCAAACAATGCGAAAACATAATCGATGGGAGTTTAGAGCCTGCAGTTATACATATATTCCGGTCAAAAGCTGGACACAGTGCTGATTGGATATTGCCACAGGTTGGTGGTTGGTCAGGAAAAACCATGGTCACATCAATTAGGATTTTAGTCTCTATTCCAAATCGAGAATGATGCAGAAATTAGGCCCCTCTAACGCTTATGCTTAACCCTTTGAGACATTAATTATCCTGACGTTCAAACGACACAGGCAAAGCAGACGACACTTGCAATAAAAATTCTTGAATAACTATTTTTTTCATTTTTTGTCTCAAAAACATAGGTTATGACCCCTCGTTGGAACGAGCTCAGCGAGCTCGTTCCAACGAGGGGTCATAACCTATGTTTTTGAGACAAAAAATGAAAAAAATAATGAAAATTAATTGGCGATTTTCGTGAATAGCGCTGGCCGGTTTTGGCCGTTACGTTGGGTAAAGGGTTAAAACATGAAAAGCAGACGACACTTGCAAAAATAATTCTTGAGTAACTAATTTTTTTCATTTTTTGTCTCAAAAACATAGGTTATGACCCTTCGTTGGAACGAGCTCGACGAGCTCGTTCCAACAAGGGGTCATAACCTATGTTTTTGAGACAAAAAATGAAAAAAATAATGAAAATTAATAGGCGATTTTTGAGAATAGCGCTGGCCGGTTTTGGCCGTTACGTTAGGTAAAGGGTTAAAATGCGACGTCAAACGTCAGAAAGCATAAATAACAAGATATTTCTCACATTAGTGATTATCTGGTTCAGTGATAGATTATTTTTGGTGATCTGAATTTGTTTTTCAAAACTTGTTTTATTACCATTTATTGCAAAGTGTCTATAGGCACGATCCAACAATTTGAGATAAAACAAATTTATATTAAAAAAAAAAACATATTTGTGTTTAACTGAATATGAAATATAAGCAAGGAAAGTGTTGGCTTTTGCTCTGATATCCACATATTTTGAAAGTCCTGATAGTGGCTTCTAGCACTCAACCAGTTAAGAATTCTTGACAGCAGGACTTTATTAGTATTTTAAACTGCGATAACATTTGGCTCAACGGTTGCCATTGCGCACTATTCGTGAGAAAATAGGAATTGAGGTTAAATCTTTAAAAAATCGAAAATTAATATAAAAAACAAATGAAAACAAATTATCAACACGCTGTTTGATTTCATAAGTGATAAGACTTACATAAGTATCAACGCGCTGTTTGTTTTCATACGTGATAAGACGTACAAAAGTATCAAAGGTTTAAACAATGTAAGAGTTCTGTAAGAAATTTCACACTTCGATTAATTAATTGGTTGAGTATAATCGTTTCCTGAACATTCACCAAACACACAACATTAGAGTGTTCCCACACGAATAGATTTACTTCGAAGTTAAGTGAACCAGACAACCATAAGAAAAGTTTGTCTTTCACGTCACATGTAGCTTGCGTGCGAATCACCTGGTCAACAACATCTTATTTCAAGCACAGTTAACGAAACTTGTGGTTTCCTGAAGCGAACTATCCACGATGCTTGGGAGGCATACGAAGTTAAAACTCACATCCCTGACTTATTTCTTCATGAAAATCATTTTTCGATAAAGTTATCTCCCCTGAAATTATCAAACTGGTGTGACAGGAATGATAGTCCGTAGGAAAATTAGTCCCTCTGGACTATTATTCCGCGGAATTATAGTCCTAGGTCTAACATTTCTAGGAATTGTAGTCCGCCGGACTACTATTCCTAGAAATGTTAGACCTAGGACTATAATTCTGCGGAATAATAGTCCTAAGGGACTAACGTTCCTACGGACTATCATTCCTGTCACACCGGCGCGGAACGTCCAATTAAGAGACAAGTAATTGTTGAGGAAACACCCGTGGCATCAGTAGAAAATAAAGCAAGGTTTCATTTTGTTACTTTTTTTAAACGAAAATAACAGACAGCTCAAAGAACTGTCTGCTTTTTCGTTTATTAAAAGTTTCAAAAGGAAACTTGGATTTTATGCCAAGCTGATTAGAAGCAACTACGTAAGTGTCACGAAATCTTTGTTTGGCGAATGTGTTTTTACAGTAATTTAAAAGTGTTTATTAATCCTAGGAAATAAATTAGAAATCCTACCTCCTAAACTACTTTATTATGCCTCAAGTTTGTAACATCAGCCGTGATTGGTTAATTTGACACCTTCTAAAAGTCATAGTACTGGAGTTTTGGGGCAAACAAGGGTACTATCGGGACGTTTTTCCCTGGAGACAAGATAACGAAGAAAATGTAAGCGCCACTTCCATTGATCAGCGTCGATTGGAATTTCTCAACACCAAACGCTGGCTCCGTGTCCGTTTAACTTTTTTCAACACCGGTAGACACAAACTTACCAACAAATATATCATCTTCAGTGGGTGTGTTTTCAATTTTAACTGTAAACAATGAATTCAAAAGAATCAGAAATATTAAAAAACTCACTCACGTGTTGTTCACCAATTCAGTGTATCCTGAATATGAGTCTCAGTTATGACTTCAATCAATTATATTTAAGAAATAACTGTTGCTTTCCTTCGGTTTATGCGATATAAACCGAAAATTTTCAGCACAAGCTTCATAACAAGCATTAACAATGAATTATAAAATGAACAGCATGATGCAGTTGTAAACATTGGCATTTGTTGATATAGAAACTCCCAAAGCGACGGCACTTGTGACAATTCATTTTCGAAGAGACGTCATTCATTCGAAATGACGTCATGTTTTTGGATTCGACTACATTGTTGTTACAAGATTGATGGCATGTTGCAGTTAACGCTTAACAATGAAAGTCATATTTTGTTCGGCATAATAAACTAATTAGAACGGTTGTTTTCATGTTCTATCGGTCGATAGTACCTGAGTTTGTGTGATTTCTGAAATAAAACTTGAAGCAGAGAAGAAATCACACAAACTCAGGTACTATCGACCGATAGAACATGAAAACAGACGTTCTAATATTATCATAGTAATGGGAAGCTTAGTGCCTGTATTAAATGTCAAGATGCAACTCAGCTGATATAATGAACAGAAAAAAAGTTACAGAACACCAAATTGATAGTGGCCGTTTTCTTATTTTAAATGGGTTTGAATGGAGAATAATAGCCAAACATTCAAACCGTGGTGCCGACCGACCTTTAATAGACCAACCCGAAGGAGCTTCACAATCCTTTTCCAGGAAGATGATGTCGCTAATTAGTGACTCCAAACAATGACTCCAACCGATACACTTATTTTGGAGAATTCAAAACACCAAGACCTGATTTTAACAGCTGAATCTACACTCGTCTGAAACAACCCGGAGAACAGAGAATGGATTCTTCAGTGTCGTAACATCAGTGTACTGGTACGTGATACATTTACTACAAATCTGACTCGGAAAAAATTGTAGAATGTCAGATTCTTTATTGTTCTTCTACTCTAGAAGAAACTAGCCTTGTGAAATGGCGAGCACATCGATGATACATGTTCACTATCATTTTGACATTCTAGTGTTTATACGAAATTACCATACCCTTAGTGTTAAATTTACTGACACCGTTTTTGAAAATTAAGGGGAGATAAATAAAAATCTCTTCCAGTGAAGAAAATTGTCATCCGTGATGGGTCATACGTAGAACTAAAACTAAAAAAAATTGTAACCCGCTGAGTAATTCTAAAATATTTTTCACCAAGTCTAGTCGTGACTGCCTCACAGCAGTTATGCCCAGATTTGATGAAAAAATTATGGAAATTTGACTTTGAGAAACCATTGCTCAAAAAAGTCTATACTATAAGCAGGGGACAATGTGATCAAATATCCCAAAATTTCTCTAATTTGAATGGCAAGATATTTCCTGTCATGGGCAGAAATATCCACCATCAGCATACAAGGAGTGAAACTAGACTAACAAAGAGATCAAATGGAAATCATATTGTGTTAAAATTATTTATTATTTACCTGAACAGTCAGATTGGTATATATTCTAAAATCTGACTGCTTAGTACTTTGCGGCTCGTCAAATTAACACTTTGGCTAACGAATTAGAAAAGACTCAACCACTCCTGCATACATGGGCAAAAACAACGATTGTATTTTTATTTTGTTTTACCATTGATACTGACAAAACTTAGTTTATGACTCTTTCCTTGGGGGTCACAGAATATGTTTTGAAAGCAAAATCAAAATAAAGTAATTTTGTTACCTGGGAGGAAAATGGCAAATCAGATCTGCAATCCGTGATAGGTAAGTAAATAAGGATATATTATAAAAATGATGACATAGCTTGAGGTAAACATTACATAGTGTCTCCCAGAGGACGGCAACTGACCCGGGAGGCGTTAGCTGATGAAGCGAATGGTCCGAGGGGAGACATTCCAAATCGTGCCCCTCAAGTCGCATCATCATTAGTTTTACTAAAACCGATAAAAACATGTTTTTTGCCAGAAGGTCCGTTCACTAACCAATTGTGCACTGGATATTCACTTCGAATTTGGTATCAGGTTTTAAATAATTAGACTTCATTCCGTAAACAACTATTTAATTTAAGTTGTTGGATACCTCATCTTCGTACGTTTTTTGTCGGCGTCTTGGGGACGCCTTCGTCGCACGGGTTACATTACATCATATGTCATACCACAGGAAAATATTGTGAAATGGCAATGAGTAGCATATAACAAAGTTGCATTTTGTCTTATCATGAGGCACCATGAATACTTTTGTGATTTGATTAGCAAACACAAAGTTTCAGATGGGGAACAATCCTATAGATGTTTACTCCCCGCTTAACTCCCCGCGACACTATTTATACCATGCTTACCTATATTACTATCTGCGAAAAGCTCGTATGTTAAATTTTAGCTTTACCCCCACCCCCCCCCCCCCCCCACACACACACCGTGTAAAGATTCGATCCGTTTTCAATAGGAATTCCATTACAAAAATTTACTCCAGCAGTAGGAACTGCATCCAACTTGACCTTTGACATGACCCAATTTGTCGACTCCCACGCATTCACATTTCGCAATGTTTCATTCAAACATACGACGTTTTGCGGTACTCTCTATCTACTAAGTGCAAGACTTATAAAATTTGAAACACCTGCAATTAAATATTTAAAATACAATTTAAGAATTGTTAATAATAATTTGAATGAAAAAGCTAAGTCAATTTATTCAGTTTTGACGATGTGTCTAGCTGTCAATCAAGCATTCACGTGTAGCCGGAAGTACTGCCACCCCACCCCCAGAACAGATGTAAACAAAACAAACTCAATTGTTTGCGATATAAATTATCGTTTTATCTCCACTTTAAGTGACAAAGTCGATTATTTATTACGAGCATGGTATAAATCAAACAAATAGGTACAAGGACCGGTAATCAGATTTAAACAACTCGTACGATAAGGGTTTTAACAACTCGGTTAAGCCTCGTGGTTAAAACCCTTATCTTACTGGAGTTTTAAATCTGATTACCGGCCCTAGTACATATTTATTCATTAAAAAATCACACCTGTCGAAAACGAAATACAACATTGAAACTTCGATACTTGTTTGTTTTGCATTTTTATTCGCTCGCTCCTGAGTTCACTTTTTTCGTACATGAACTCTCGACACACTGATAGATGTGTATCGCGATTTGATAGCAACGATACCTTTTTGCAATCATAAGTCAGTGTTTTGCGTATAGTATTTATTACCACAATACACGCTTTCGTAACCTTAATTATTCCCCTGCCGCAAGTAGCGTTCATGCAGAGTGAAAACAATCAAAGCATGCAATATTGGTAAAGCATTGAGGCGATGAAATATGTATTTATCGATTTTCAATCATTTCCATTTGGCTCATTCATGCATCAAATAATCAAACAACTGTACAGCGTGGAAACTATATTTGTGTAACACATGGGATACAAAGACAGCGTGGAGACTCTCTTTGTGTTACGTATGGGACATGGTTTTGTAATAATACCTTAGGCAACATATGTATTTCAAGTACTGTGCATTAGCGTGACTTACTATGCGTCAGTATCAAATCACATGGCAAATTAACACTAAAAGGAATAATACGCTGACGATAGGGAAGTTTTTTGGACGTTGGACCTCAAGTTTGACAACCACAAATGGCGGAATGTCGAAGGACCTAGGAGTGCTGATGACGTCACGCCTTCCGCGTGATATTCCGTCGAGTTTCCTTCGTGCACTTCTTCGCTCCTCACAAACGTGATGCTTTCGTTTCCCCACCATTTCCTTGTCTGAGTGATCAACGTCGTCATTTTGTTAAATAGACTTCATTTTCAATATTTGTATTTCTTTAAAAAAAATAAAGATTACAGCGGTGGCTTATGATCAGATAGAACCAGCAGGAATTGGTATTTGGAATGTTGCCACAAAAGACCGACGTTTGCCTTAAAAATTAGAGGCTGTCGCGCCAAAGCAACGCTTCAATTAACAGTTATACATTTGAGGTGACTTACGCTGAAAATGAGAATGCCGAAGGCCTATCATTTGTCAGTTATGGTTGCTGAACTTGGGGCGTCACGGAAAGTAGAACTGATATTTGATGAAATCTGCTTGTGTGATAGTGTCGAATGTGCGCACAACACATCCCACATGGGCCTATCACCCTTTTTTCATCATGTGTACCGATGTGCTGCATGTGCTATGCACACATTGTGCAACAGCAAACAGTCAAATCGCAGAACATACTATTTGTACCCATGTGGCGCTTGCAATGCGTACCCATTGTTACAGTTATGCAAGAGACCAGGGCGCATTCCATCAAATAACTGTCTTCACTAGTCTTCAAATGCCACCTGTATTCCCCAAACCTGGCGTCGCTCCCCAAATACAATGATGATGATACGAGTCAAACGAGAAGTCAATTGTTCGAGTAGTTTGATCGGCAGCTCACCAGCTCGATAACAATTGAGTTTTTCGAGAAATGCGTGTTCTATGCACTGCTCGATATCAGATTTACTGCGAGTCGTCCAAGCCATATTGTTCTGCTATGGATATTTGTCTCTTCCAAGTTCGCAACTGTAATGGTGGTCAACTTCACGGCTGATATGAGCTAGTGAACCTGTAACACATGTATCACCGCACTGGTAGTGGCAGCTAGACATGAGCACTAGAAGTTAATGACAATACAACAAGGATAGCATTAGTAGTAGCCAGAAGTATTGGCAGAAAAATGAAGTACAAGATAAACTAGGGCACTGTTGAAAGTGGTCGTTGGGCAGAGAGTTCTTTGGCGCACATCTTTCGAGCAATTACTCGATAAACCATTTAACGATAAGATTCGATAATATTCGGGTCGTCCGTGTAATGCTTGTTCTTGTTCCAGTTGCTTGATAGTTTCCCGATCCTGTCACTGTTCGATTGACTATACAAGTTATTTAAAAGATTCATGGCGGGCACCATTATAGGCAGATAACTCTGTATAGGCAACACACCTTTTGGAGATCACGCAGCTCTATATCTCTGCGTTTTATCAGGGTAGGAATGATAAAACGTAAAACGAAACTTTTTGAATAATCTAAGGCAAATAAAGCCCGATCTGAGTTTCGATAGCTGCGGGGATGTTTGAGGTAAATAGATATACTCCAATTAAATCGAATATATCATTAAAACGTCACCCCCTACTATATTAGAGTCCTTCTAGGCACATAGCTAAACACTTCCAGTAGCAAAGTGGCCGAAACCTCGCGCCTACCAACCAACATGCACTGCGAGTTGACACCACGTTTTACCATTATAACGACCTCAAAACTTGGCGCTCAAGCTGGCTAACATAACACCCCTCATGTCGTAACCGAGTCTTGTGATAACCGCATCATGTATGGAATCCTGCAACTGTGGCATCAAAACCACTTACACTCCTGCTGCGAACGTTCAAGCTAGTTCATCGCAACATGGTACTTAAGTCCTCAGTTTGTGTTTGGTAAAGTATTATGTAATGAGGTGATGATAAACAGTAAATTTCCTACCTGCTAGTTTTGACTCCACTTTAGGTGACAGCATGCACACACCACCAATAGCGCCGTCCACATGAAACCATAAATCGAATCGTTTTGCAATGCGTGCTATCTCTTCTAATGGATCGATTGACCCAGCATCAGTGGTTCCAGCAGTTCCAATCACTAAAAATGGCTTCAGATCAGTCTGTGAAATAAATATTACCATAAAAATGTATTTTAATGATTTATTTAATGATTTATCTTGCAATCAATCGAGTTTCTCCCTGATACTAGTTAAAACGTCTAGACTGATACAATTTTTATACCATGGTAAACTATTGTACTATAAATGAAAAACCTATGACATAAAAGTTAGCTGTACACACCAACCGTGGTAAACACGCCAGCAATGGGATTTCTATAGTTAAAATTTATACCTACAGTAGAATTACATCCAAGTTGATATTTCGTGACGTCGACCTAAATGCAAACTTGTCTACATTTACCGTACGTCGCTCCACGAAGAGTGAAATGAAATCGGCAATTATTTATTACGTTTTTAATTGGGCTGATCTCATAAGATACCAAACATGGATTCTCTCATGTCCATAAAGCATCCATAACTCGAAATATACTATTCAAAAAAGTAGGGGATATCGAAACTGATGTTGATATTTTCGGAACATGGTATTGAATACACGTGATTGGACACATCAATATGTTACAATGTTTAGTGTGGATCACGAATATCACCGGCCCACGAAAACTTCGCGCAGGAATTTTTTTTAATGTCTGTGTGGTACGTTTGGAAATTTTCATTTGACCTGGGCGGGCTTTTTCGGAGGTATCATCGTTCCTTTCTTCGTATAAACTCGTTCATCAAAAGTTCCTGGTCGAAACGTAACTCTTGAGATAGACTGACACGTGACGAACGTTTACGTGCCGTTGGCATGTTGAAGGTGGGAACAGACAGACTGCAGTGGCTCAAATTCTCAACAATACTCAATCGGTGAATAGCAGGTTGTGGTCAATATTAATGGCAGACGTCCAAGGGCGACAACTGCCACCCAGGATCGCTTCAACCGAACCATAGCATTACGCAACCGCCATCAAAGAGCCTGCGAAATTGGACAGCAGCTGCACCGAGCGACAAAGTCACTGGTCGGACTATCCGCAATCGCCTACACAGCTGGAATTTGTACGCTTGGCGACCTAAATAATTCCATGTTGGCCTGAACGTCACATCGCAGCAGGGCGTTATTGGTGAGGAGCACGGCAGCGCTGAGACAACCGTCAATGCGCAACGTCATTTTTTCAGATGAATCGAGGTTCACTCTCGACTTCCACGACATTCGAAACAGTGTGGCGGCGTCGGAACGAACGATACCATGACGCAGCACGACCGCTTTTGGTGGTGGATCGGTTATGGCGTGGGGAAGCATGGCCATGACAGACAGAACAGCATTACATGTGTGTCAGCGCAGTACTACCGTGACAACATTAGCAACTCATGTGATGCCATTTGCGCGAGGTCATGTCCGTCAATTCATTTTCCAAGATGACAATGCAAGAGTACACAGGCCCCGTGTCGCTACAGAGTTCCTTCAGGAGAAACACATCACTACATTGCCTTAGACAGCGCTAAGTCCAGACGTTTCAGCAATCGAGAACGCCTGGGATATGCTTGACAGGCGCCTACAACAACGCTAACAGCCCCCTACCAATGTCTAGGAACTCGCCGCTGCACTGCGGGAAGAATGGAATAACATCAGTCAAGCTGATTATCGGACGTTTGGTGAGGAGCATGCCACGCTGGATCTCCGCTTGCCTCGCGAACCGAGGAGGATTTAGAAGGTATTCTCTGACTGACCGTCCATGCGTTCTACAGCTCAATTCGTGGAATGTGAGCTTGTCAGACACCCAACTATTGCTGACACCACTCACCAGATGTCACAGTGGAATTCCTCAACAGTCGTTTTGGTGAAAATATAAATATATTTCTTAATATATCTCACTTTTATCAAATAGCCACTACTTTTTTTTGAATAGTAGAGTATGTTATTATGTTATTAAAAGGAAAAAGGCTCCGTTTATTTTTCAATTTCGTTTCGGCGATAAATTTGGCAGTGGGAGTACCGCCCACCGATGCTCGTGTAAACAAAAACAGATTCGCGCGTAGGCACTTCTGTTGTTCAGTAAAATCGAGAAAAAATAATAGCGACTCTTGATAATCTGACAGTTGGGAATAAATAAAATATACCCAAAGTAGCTTGGTATACCAAATGTTCACCACTCGTAGGGAAGTGGTGTTAACCGCGCGTCAAAGACTCGCGGTTAACACCACTTTACCAGTCGTGGTGAACATTTGGTACACCAAGCTACTTTTGGTATATTCTATATGTATCGTCTACAAAACTTCAGCGAGCACGTGAGATCATTCAGTTCATAAAGAGGACGTTTTTACCGGCACTCATCGCAAACTGATTAAACATGTCGACCTTAACGTTTTGGTAACAGTAATTACAAGCCGAGCATCAACTCAGCGAAATAAATTAGACTAGACGAATGAATGAATGAATGATTTATTTCGTAGTACAACATGCTACAAATACAAACAAGGTCAGCAACATACATTAATCTCAAATACATGATTGCACTAACGGGGAATGACGTAGCCTCTAGGGCTGTCTTCCCTCCACCCCCCCTCCAAAAAAAAAAAAAAAAATAGAACAGAAAAAAAACAAAAACAAAAAAACAAACAAATTATATGTGACAAATGAAACAATCCAGACAACAGCATATTTGTAGTTTCAAAAAGAAAATTTTGAATGATAATTTTGAATTATTCCATATAAGTAAAAAATTGTTCTCCGTTTTTAGAAAAATAACTCTTTTGGGTCAGATGTTGAGATAACAGAGCAGATAACACACCGTCGGAACAAGCAGGATTATTACAGCTGACGTGATGAGGGTATAAATTCAAGAATTGCTCCGTTAAAGACTTTTTGAATAGTGATCTAGAATAGTTTTGAACCGATGGTTCTATTGTATTCTACATCCTAGGAAAAGTATGGATTGGCAAATTTGCAGAAAATTGAGTTCTTGGTTTTAGTGTGTGCAATTTCCCCGATTGTCTGGTGTCCATCCCTGAGGGGGTTTTGGTATATTCTGAAAGCCTTCTCAAAGCTTTCAGGGAGCATGCTGTTATACCAATCATGCATAAACAAGGAGACCTGAAGTTTGTATAGGTCTGTGAGTTTTAAGATACGCCGCTCACTAAATAGTGGTTCAGTATGAGCATTGTAGTTCTTGCCAGCTATAATTCGGATAGCTTTCTTTTGTAATTTAATGATCGATCGAGTTGACGACGAGTGACCCCAGACGTGGATACCATATAGCATGTGACTATGGTTCAAAGAGTAATATAATATTTTCAGGCATTCTTTTGGTAGAATCTTCTTCACTTTGTTTATGGCATAAGTTGCCCTGGAAATTTTGGAGCAGGTTACTGAGATATGCTTCTTAAAATTCAAATTTTCATCCACGTCGATTCCTAGGAATGTTATAGATTGTTCATATTGATTGTTAGCAATGAGTGAGATAGTTGAATTGTAAAGCATAACTCTTCTACTTTCAATTTTGTAAAAGTCGCTCTGAGGGTGAAAAATAATAAATTTTGTCTTGCTCTCATTTAGTGTGAGTTTATTAGCTGTGCACCAATAGTATATGTTACTGAGTTCGTTATTAAGTAATTCTATTATTGTATCTAAGTTATTGCCAGATATATATGCAGTAGTATCGTCTGCATATGATAAATTTTCAGCAGTGTCGAGTTTATAATATCGTTAATGTAAATTATGAAGAGAAGAGGACCATGAATAGATCCCTGTGGGACACCAGTTGATATCACCTGGAAATCAGAGCTCGCCTTTGGAAGGGACACTAACTGAGATCTGTCAGTAAGATAATTCTTGAACCATGAGTTTGCATGACCCCGTATTTCATATAGTTCTAGCTTTCTGAGTAAGATCTGGTGATTTATAGTACCAAATGCTCTGGGGAAGTCAAGGAACAGAGCTAAAGTAAGGTCCTTTGTTGGCTTATCATTCATTTCAGCAACATTGTTTATGAGATGCAATACTGGATGTATTGTTGAGCGTGCCTTTCTGAATCCAAACTGATATTGATAAATTAGTTTATTATCTTCCAGGAAAGATATTAACCTGGAGTATATTAATTTTTCTAGTACCTTCGAGAAAGTCGATAGTATGCTAATGGGCCTATAATTGTCGAACAGTTGATGGTCACCAGATTTAAACACAGTAATTACTTTTGCTATTTTCATTTTCCTGGGGACAATGCCGGTTGAGAAAGATAGATTAATCACGTGTGTTAAAGGGTCAGCGATCTCATATATTATCTCCTTTAATATGTTGGAGGACATATTGTCAAAATCTCTACTTGTTTTTGATTTTAATTTTTTTGTGCACTGAATTACCTCGTGTGGGGTAGTGGGCACAATACAAAAATGACTCAATTCCATTTCCATTAACGTAGTCAGTAAAATGTCGACAGGGGGTTGGTACTGAGTCGCTTAATATTGAACCGATGTTAACTAAGTGGGAGTTAAATTTGTCAGCTATCTCTTTAAGATCAGATATTTCCGTAACTCCATCGACAAATGTGGACGGGAATGTGAAGGTAGAACTAGATGTGTTAATTGTTTTTTTCAAGATTTCCCAAGTTTTTTTTCATTGTTATGTTTATTTTTATGAGGTATAGTCGTGTAATAATCTGATTTGCGAGCCCGTTTCAGTCTGTTAAAAACGGTACAGTATGTTTTGTATCTTAATTTGTTGTGCGTGGTTGGGGATCATTGCTTGCGCTGGTGATATATATATATATATTGTATAGGATAACATGCGTTCAAGCTGTAAAATAAACCAAAGAAACACACAGTTGAAACACTACTATAAATTTCGGCGGTTATAGTACAAGTAGGACAATGATTGGGAATTACGTCATGCACATTTTCGGAATCTACTAGTAATACCACACCATCATGATATTCATTCATAGACGTGAATGGTTGTCAAAATATACTACTCAAAGTTTGCTAAGCAACAAATATTTGACACATCATTGTGAAATTTGCTTGTGACGTATTTGCGATATTTGTGGTGGATATGATTGAGGAATGTATTGCGATGGTCCCCAATGTTTGCATTAGCTCTCATGACAGTCAGACTTTTCGTGACAGTCATGGGAAGCATGTACCTCTTGATTTTCATGATGTTTTCGTGTACTGTCTACATGTACATGACATGTGTAGGGTATTCAATCTTCATTTCAACACAGACTTTTGTGATTTGATTATTGAATATGGCAAATGCAAATGTAAGAAGACATCTGTCTGAAGCAGAAATGTGGCGGGCTGTAGGGATGGTGGAGCAAGAGGCTACCCATCGTCAGGTTGGTGAAGCCATTGGTGTGCACCATACGGTGATCACCAGAGCCTGGGCAAGATCTCAGCAGCATGGCACACCAGTAAGACGGCATGGTGGAGGCAGATACATGGCAACATCTGCATATGAAAACCGGTTTTTGATCATTCAGGCCCGTTGGAACCGCTTTGCCACAGCAACCCTGCTTCGCAGTGACCTTCAGAATGTTTCGACGCAGACTATCCGGGCAATGTTTCACGAAGGTGGTTTTCGATCGAGAAGACCATCCATTCGCTTTCCTCTGTCCCAGAATCACCGACAGGCACGATATGAATGGGCCATGGACCACGTTGGATGGACCAGAGAAGATTGGCGACCTGGCCTTTTTACAGATGAGTCAAGGTACTGCCTGGGCCACACAGATAGGCGTGTATAGGGTATGGAGAAACCAGGAGAGCGATTTCATGCAGCCAACATTGCTGAGCATGACCGCTATGGTGGAGAGTGAATCATGGTCTGGGAGGCATCAGCTGGGATGGACGTACAGAGCTCTGTGTCCTTGAACGTGACACATTGAATGCACAACGGTATATTGATGAGATCCTGGATGTCCACGTCAGATTGTATGCAGGTGCAGTGGGTGATAGATTCATTCAGATGTACGATAATGACCGTCTCTATGTTCCTCATGCTGTCGGGGAGTACCGACAGAGGGAGGGGTTTGAGCGTATGGGCTGGCCAGCAAGATCCCCTCATCTCAATCCAATCGAACATGTCTGTAATGAGTTGCAGCTTGCAATTTCAGCCCGTCCAGTCCAGCCAAGAAGTGTCTAGGAGCTTGGTGCCATGCTGGGCCAAGAATGGAACAAAAACCCACAAAGGACCGCCAGAAACCTGATTTGGAGCATGAGAATGCGTTGCCAAGCTGTAATTAACAGTAATGGGTCCCATACTGAAAATTGAAGCCATACCAGTTCGCTCCGTCAACTTTTTGGCATATTTAAAAATTTCCTCTTTTACCAAAAATATCCATTTCCCATGGTTATCGTATTCAAAAGCTAAAAAAATGTCAAACACATATAAAATCTTAATTTCTGTACTTAAATCATTAAAGATATAATTAAATAACAAATATATACACTTTTCATTACAATATTTCAACTAAAACGTAAAACATGTAGTTGGATGTACTTGGTGCTTAGCAAACTTTGAGTAGTATATATGTGAACAAGTGAAGAAAGGAGGGAATATTGTAAGATAAATTGGTTATTATCACAAAGGGATTTTTCGAGATGGTAAGATAAATTTGTCACCAACACTATGTGTTTGTTCGAGAAACTTGTATACGGCCTCCGTGGTGTTTCTATTACGTATTGCGACTCACCCAAAAGTGCTCGCGTGATACCTAAAAAAACAATTGAACTACATCCAAGTTGATCTTTGGTGATCTCGCCTTGAATGCAAACTTGCCTAAATGCATCACTCGTCGCCTCGTAAAGAGTAAAATGAAACCAGCAATTATTTATTACGTTTTTAAATAAGTTTACATCATTAGACACCAACAATTAACAAACGTACGTTGTCTCATGTTAATAAAGCATCCATAACTCAAAATAGTATGTTATTATGTCATTAAAATGAATAAGGTCATGTAATGTGCGCGTTTCGTTCTCTATTTCGTTTCGGCGATTAAATTGCTAGCGGAAGTATCGCCCCCCGGTGCTCGTGTAAACAAATACAGGTTCGCACGTGAATATTGATTTATTTAACATTTACACTCTCATTAATCTGTTGATCATGGTATAAATAAAATATACCCAAAGTAGCTTGGTGCAGTGCTCAAAATAACTTTTTTCTTTGCGTAGTAAAATGCTACTCATTTCAAAAAAAATGAATAGCATTTTGTAAAAATTACATAGCTATTTTTGTATACCAGAGTTATGTTATGCTGTTTTATATTGAATTCTTCTAAGTAGATAGAATAGTTTCCATCCATTTCTGGGCATTTCCAAATGATCTGCAACACATGAAACATTTACTATATTTTTTAACTGAACTGCTTTTAAGGGTTGCATGGACTTGTATATTGTTATAAATGGCGTCTTGGTTGTTTAATAGAGTTCTCAAAATGGAAGTGTGGATTTTTAATTTGATGGGCTTGTAGTTATTTTTAATGGACATTTTATGCAAAATGTTGTAAAAACAGGAAGTATTTAAACCAACAGAACTCATCTTACATATGTTGCTGCTAATGATGCTTGATGGAGAGTTAATCTGAGTTATGCCTGGAATGTTCCACAATCAGAAGTAAAGCATCAGTGAACTAGTTTTCAAATTTGTTTGCAAATTTTCATTTACATTTTGCGATACAAGATAATCAACTGCAGCCTAATAGGCTGCAGTTGATTATCTTGTATCGCAAAATGCTATGCATAATTTAACATTGTGTAGCTTTTTGCAAGTTTTGCATAGCAAAAAGCGACGCGACACCGCTTATTTTGTGCCCTGGCTTGGTGTAGCAAATGTTCGCCAAAGGCTCTCGGTTAACACCACTTCACCACCCGTGGTGAATATTTGCTACACCAATCTACTATGTGTATATCATTTATGTCTATCATAGTTTACATTGCTTACCTTAACGATTTACCTTGAACACTGCGACCCACGTTATTTATAAGTTGATCAGTTGGAAAAGAAATATACACAAATTCTGATGTCGTGTATGTTGGGTAAATTGTTCACCTTTCTAGACGAGAAATCGATGATGTTATACTTATGAAGAGCTTAATAGCCTCTTCCGATAGTGGACCATAAAAAATCGTTTTCCGATGAAAGACGTCGGAAACTTTGACGGTTGTTTCATTGCAATGATGTCTGATACTTTAACCTAATTTACCGATAACAATTCATAATTTTGCTGAACCGTTGCGAAAGGGCGTGCACTGGACAAAAATACTTCGTCGCCCCGCATGCATTGCATCACTGATGACAGCAACTTTGCACACCAATTGCACCATTTAGCAATTTCCATATGAGAAAGTCACTTCGTCTGCGTTTTCGGATCCATTTCCCCGCAACTGTACACACTTGTGCCTCGGAAACATGCCTCGGGGACACGATTCAGCACAAACTAAAAACCCACCACTTATTTTGTTAACTGAGCGTCGCCTTTTTGGAATGCCCGTTCCTGTACGGGTATCCAAAAGTGTATATGTCGCAGTAATATTACGTCCCCGTGTGTCCCACCAACTTCAAAATAAATGTCATTCAGCGATTCCACATAATTGCGTGAACACGCACCCATTAATGACTTTTCGAGAACGGTCATTTACACGATGATTGAACGGATATGGAAGGCATGCTTACACCCATTTCATGTTCACGAAATTGAACTGGCCATCTACACGAGGACATTATTTATGGATCTTTTGAACTAAATAAAGAAAAATAAAATAATAATATCTTGATGTTTTCAAGGTAAATTAAATACATTTTGAGTGGAGCACGAACGAATATCCGTATACCTCTGCGAGTAAACGGACATCGTATTAAATCAGAGGTAGCCTGCGGTCTAAGGCTACTTTTCGGTTCAAACAAATCCCCATTCAAATTGTTTTCTTTTCATTTTTGGTCTCGAAAAAGTAGCTGACAACCCCTCTTTGGAACGCGCTCCTGGCGTAGACGTGTGTCATGTCCCTATCCTCTTACTATCAACATAGTAGTTAAAAGTACTTATATTCAACATGCATACGTCATCCATACGATTCCCGTCGGTTTATTCCGATTCTCGCCATACAATGCGGTCGTCGTGGACGTCACTGTTCACCTGTGGGCAATATTTCCGCGGACGCAATAATTTCAGAGTGTAACCATTAATAACAGAAATAATCATCGAAAGTTAATTAATGAAGCACGGGGTAGAGCCCGGTGCTTCATTAATTAAAATCTTGCTGATGATGATTTTTATTACCGGGTAAACACACGCTTGGACACCAATGCTCATGCGTGGTGTATGACCAGCCCACGGCGGCTGTATTATATAACCTCGGGTGGGGGAGGTGTGTGAAATACCTCGTTGCACGCTCGAAAAACCCTGGCCAGTGAGATTGAAGTGTAAATGTTCTACTTAAACGTTTATCTAACGTAACTGCTAAAACCGGACAGCGGTATTCTCAAAAATCGCCAATTAATTTTCTTTTTTTTTTTTCATTTTTTTCTCTAAAAGATAGGTTTTGACTCCTCATTGGAACAAGCTCGTCGAGCTCGCTCCAATGAGGGGTCATAACCTATGTTTTTGAGACAAAAAAAAGAAAATAATAGTTAATCAAGAATTTTTTTTTTGCAAGTATCGTCTGCTTTTCATATTAGGTAAGGGGTTAATTTTAAATATGCTCCATAGTGTATATATCCAAATGGGGAGAAGCGATTTTTTTGACATGCTAGAAACACAAAAATGAGAAAATGACATGATAATGTTAATATATAGAGGAAACGTTAATAAATGCAGCAGTTGATAGTCTAAATGAAGATTATTAAACTGTCCTCCAGCTCCGCGTCCTTCTGCATAGGCTGGAATTGGATTAGAAGTTGGTGTTAAAATTGAGGCTCCCAATTTCTTGTGGTCCAGCAGAATAGTAGATGATATGCGTTCGCTTCTGATGAAAAGCGGCAGATTCATTTTTGTTAAATGCTCACCTTTGTTACTACATGTGAAAAGCCTGTATGCTAATTTTTAGTTTTTAACCCCACTACCGGGGTAAAGCTCCTACTGCAGTTAAAACTATTTTACACCCACAGAAGGAAGTTCATACATGACGTGACATGACGTAATTTGCCAACTTCGATGCATTCACACTTAGCGATATTTCATTCAAACACCCGAAGTTTAGTGCTACAATCTGCTATGTGCAATGACTTATTAAGTTTAAAATGCATACAATTAAATACTAAAAATAAAATTTAGCATTTGTTAATAACAATTTGACTGAAAAAGCAACGTAAATTCAATAAACTTCTGCGATGTGTGTAGCTGTCAATCAACCATTCACATGCAGCCTGTAGGACTCTCCGCCGGTGCAGATGTAAACAAAAGAAACCTCGTATGTTTTTGCCAAAGAAAGTGTGTTTTTTTCTCCATTTTAAGTGGCAAAGTCTATTATTTATCAAAAGCAAGGCAAAAACTAAACAAGTGGGTACCAGGGCCGGTAATCAGATTTAAACCACTCGTACAATACGGGTTTTAACCACTCGGCAAACCGAGTGGTCAAAACCCTTTTCCAAACCCTGGTTAAAACAATCTGATTACCGGCCCTAGTACCTATTTGTTCTATTTTTAATGAAGGCTAAATATCAAAATTGAGAAATATTTGTTAAATTAGCGATATTGGTCATACAGAAGAGATAATGTTAGAAGAATGAATTCATCGGAGATGCCACGTGTGACAAGTGACCAAGTTTTAACTCTTTGAATCTCTGAATTTCCCAGCTACAGTTAATAAATATTTCACGATGTTGGCAGCCATATGACAGTTTATCATATGACTCGTCCGTTTTGTTCACTTTAAAACATTTGATATTTTGTTTTCATATTAATCAGTGATAAATAAAGCCTTCCGTCAATTTCAAAACTAGACAATTTGTTTGGCTGAACAAAATACAGCTGGGCCACATTTTCATAATTTGCATAATTAGAGTTGGGAGCTTTCATTGGTCAATTTCAAAACTGGACAATTTGATTGGCTAAACAAAATACAACAGGGTCACATTTCAATAATTTCAGTAGGGAGAATTTACGTTATGTGTCCTATTTAGGGTAGGTTATATTTTATTAATCGTTTACCTACAAGAAGAACGCCATTCATTTTTTTTTATATTTTCACTTTTTGCATCCAAAACATAGGTTATGAGCCCTCATTGGAACGAGCTAAAAGAGCTCGTTCCAATGAGGGGGTCATAACCTATGTTTTGGAACCAAAAATGAAAAATTTTAGTTATACGAGGATGTTTTTTCCAAGTGCCGTCTGCAACTCGACGATCTCGTTCCAATGAGGGGTCATAACCTATGTTTTGGAAGCAAAACGTGAAAATTTTTAATTATACGAGGATGTTTTTTTTTTCTAGTGCCGTCTGCAGCTCAAGTTAGGTGATGGGTTAAAATGCCCTACTAAGTGGATAATTTGTGCGTGTGTGTGCCATATGATAAATAGAATATGAAATGAGAGTTTTTCTCATATAAATTTTTGAAACTCGTCCGAATTTTCCGTTCCGGCTCGCCAGAAGCTCGCCAAAATTGAAAATTCTTAGACGCGTTTCGTAAATATTATATGAGAAAAACACTCATTCCATATCCTCTATTTATGGAACGACCGGTTAAACCAAAATCGCGAATATTGACAGAAGCGAAACTGAGGACACTAAGCACATTAAGGGTTGGTTGAGTGTCCAGCCTGCAAACTACCCAAAAGCTTGTAAAAGTGCAATATTTGTTAAATTAGATATAAATCAAATGATTTATTTCTCAAATAAAAGTTTGCTAAGACTATACAAAACATCGAGTTGCACAAACAACTTATTTCATTTATAATAATAATTATTATTATAATCCTGCGGCAAAGCAATTACTCTAGACGGGAGAACTGTGTCTGGAATAAATATTATACCTCCCGTCAATTTGGACGAAAATCTACAGAGAAGGTTAGATTTTTCCTAAAAAAATACACCTATCTATTCCTTGGAAGGTTTCACTAGCCTTTCCACTATAATTGGTCTTAAATGTTTGATCATTACGAATGATTATGACGTACATACATTATAACATCCAGCCCGCTGTCACTCAACTACTGGTCATGTGGTAAATAGACAGAACGCGATGTGTGTTTGAATCGGCGGGTGTTTTACATAACGAGTTGGAATGGCGTTATGTATACTCGTTATGTAAAACACTCACCGATTCAAACACACATCGCGTTCTGTGTTTATTACACAACCCATGCATTAAAATGCATTTAAATAGACAAATTTTAATTCCTATAATTAAACACAAAGGTGAAGAGTTTGTTTTGACTGAAGCTGTACTGATCATAATTATGGATCGATAAAAAAACAAAACAACCTTTTCGGAACCAGTGTGTGTTGAAATTCCTATCGCTGTTTACTAACAGTAATAGCCACCAAATGCTTTAAAAGATGTTCGAAGCATGTCAAGATGTACGAAGATTTACCGAAATAAAGCTGATCCACAAAACGAGTTGGCAACGGGACTAGGTTAGTGTTCTGGTTGGAAATGCTTGTTTTTTTTTAAAATTATTATGTCATTTTTGGCTAATTTTTTGTGAACCGACTTTATTTTGATTTGAACGTTTTCATTGTCACACTATGCGACAGACGGTCAATGATTGTATAACGAAATTTGGAAACTTTTCGAAGCGTAACTAAACAGTTCCGGCTTGTAATATCACCCGTTGAATACAGAATCATTTATATCACATCGGCGATTCCGTTGAATACAAAGGTTTTAAGTTTCATGGATGTGTAATAAAATGTGGACCCGAAAAAGTATAAAAGATGACAAGGGAAATAAAACAACTGATGTGTAATACTATCAGCTACGGTGTGCTTAGTTAGCGGATACAGTGTTTTATTTAATGCTCAGGCATCAATTCACGCTGAAAAATTAAGTCATATTCCCCTGTCGGTCGGCAAAACGAAATATCAAAATGATATTTAGAAATCGATATTTCATCGTAGGTTCGGATGACGAATCACATGTACTTTAAACGAGTCAGCACATCAGTAATGAATTCCAGAGTCCCAAATACAAACGAATTCGAATAATTGATAGTGACAGTGACTAAATCAATTCATTAAATCAGCGGTTTCAAAGTTTGACTTTCTCATTCACCTTCCAGCGAAAAGCCGAAATCACTTTCAAATTTCTTCAGTTTAACTTCACACGTCTTCAGTGCATTGAGTTCCAAAAAAATAAAATGACGTGTCTTGTTATTGAAAATAAGAAAGTGGTGTTTTTTGTTATTGTTCTATTTCTTCGAAACACATTGCGATTATTTCAATTCGCCAGCCTTGGTAAATCGTAAAGTTAGGGGAGAAATAAGACGGGACTACTTTTTGTGCGGATATTCACACATTCCAATGGTTGGAGTTTGGTTGTTGTAATTTTTGTATGGACGCCGGTTCGGCACATAAATTTTGCGCCTTAATGGCAAATAAAGGCCACAAATTGGAGAGTTTGTAGTCGTAGAGCATTAAATAAAAAGAAAATTCACGAAAATTTGATGAATACCGAAAATATCTCGTTCGTGGCTACAAGAAATATGAGGATCTTCACTCGCGACTGCGTCGCTCGTGAAGATCCTCATATTTCTTTGTAGCCACTCACGAGATATTTTCGGTATTCATCAAATTTTCGTGAATATCCTCTATATATGGGGCGAAGCATGAGTTATATTGGGCTAGGCGGCACGCCGTTCCAAATGTTGTTTTTGCTTCGCCTCATACGCCACTGTACCGCCAACTGCACTCACCACAACGTATTAATTTTAACAGCTGCTCGATTCACTTTCAGAAGAATCTCTCGATTCTTTTGTGTATTTAGTGTGTACTTTCCTCTTTCCTCTCCGCTACAACTTGTTCCGACGAATTTCCAAAACGTTTCATGGTACAACTGACAGATTTTTAACGTGTGTTTTTGTTTATACAATATGTCTGTTTCGGGTGATGTGACGGCGCCAACGCAGCGTTCACTTGAGTTACTCGTCATCGACCGGTTTATAAAACGCTCAGGACTGCTTTGACCGGTGAGATATGTTGATATTACACTCTCGGCGACATTTTTTTTTAATTCGAGGCAAGGCGAGGGCATTTATTGGGAATCCCAAATAGCGTCACCCCATGCGGTTCCATATGGGAAAACTGCGAGGTGACACTACATGGCTCAGTCTTCGGTGACTAATACTTCATGCTGGTTGGTTAAATGAGTATGCTGGTAAAATAAAACAAGTCATCATTGGACGCATTTTAAAGTTTGTTGCGGGCAATAAAACGGCACTTGGCGCCCCGTAATCACTTTATTGGTAGACATCCCAGGGGTCAGGTTCCCCACCCTCATCCACCGCCATCCATCTTCCAGTTGTTAAACAATTCGACAGATGGATGGCGTTTTTACTCTATGGAACTCTCGCCAGGTGCATTTGTACTTGTGTCGTTTGCGAACTATAAATGGTTCAAACTACAGCATGTGCCTCTTTTATGATGTTTTCTATTCTCTATAATTACTATCACCGCGGAAGTAGTACTTAGCAATCACCTTGTAAGTATTGCTTTTCCAAGTAGGTAATCTCACAAAACGACGTGAATTTTTTTATTTGAAAGGTGTCGTTCGATCTGCACTGAAACCATCTTGGAACACTTCCGGAACGAATTTGGAATGCTTGATGAATGATCGAAAATACTGGAAAACATTTTAATAGCAGTCTTAATGCACTTAGTGACCTGAATTCAAAACCATGGGTAGGAATATGGTCAGGAATTATCATTTCTCGTTGCATCGATATGCACGTAATGTATTTCGTTGTTTTGAAAAACCAATAAAGATAGATCAATTCCGATTTCTGAATTTATTTTTCTACCCCACTGTCTTCTTTTTGAAACACCATATCGTCAGCCTTGTTTTGTGGAAGCTGATAATAATTTTGAGTATATGTTGCGGATCACATGGCATAGCATTTTTGACATCACGATTGTTTTCATCTGTCGTCATCTCAATCCCCGGAATTCACGCTGGCTGGAAACTGCCTGGTGCCAAAGTTTTAGTCATTCTGAATAGTTTAGTGCCAAACAAAGTGTCTTGGTGTAAACACACTAGACGGGAGGGCGCGGTCTTTTTCGCTGTTTTTCTCAAATAAATTGATCAAGGTTTCAAAGATGAGCTCGCCATTGTTTAAAAAATGAAGGAACAAATGGCCACGGGAAAAAAAACAAATAGAACCCGAAAGTTCTGACGATATTCACGATAGGCGAAGAGAAGGATGTCACCTAAGTTGTAGCAGCGCTCTTGATTCAATTAATGATCAGGCGGAATGATGTCGGTGCGTACACCGGTTGCTGCACATAATAATATCATATTAGTCCACTAATTGCTGTTAATCCAGTGGGCGTTGTGGAGCTCGAATCTTTACAAGAGGCAGCCTTTAATTAGATAAATATTTCACACCGTCGCGAGAGACTTGTGACAGTATGACATATTTATATGTTAATAATTACATTGTTAATGTAGTTATACGTTTTGGATCCAAATACTCAATTCCCATTGGCCAGGTGGGTGAAAACGTCATGACCAAATGTAATTCATTTTCCAATGAATATCTTTGGTCGAACTTTGACCCGCATTTACGGTAGAGCGCAGTTGACAGAATGTAATTCGGGCGGTGTTTGGGCAGGTTTTTAACTTTTAGCGCCTCTCGCAGTGATCAACTCCGCTGCTCTTTCTTTGGTGACATTTTTCAGCTGTGGCATAAAGCCCTTTACTAAAATACTAGTATCCATTTCTAAAGTTGTGAAAATAAAAAAATCAGAGTAGTGCGCTTTGTATTTTGTGTCAGGGTGGTTTTCCGCCTCGTTCGTTCGTACATGTTTTATTTCGTCTTTCTGCTTTGTTGTTTGGTAAAAATAGTCTAAACAGTTACGGAATGTAATTATAAGAATTGAATGCAATTTTTATAATCTTTATTGGAGTATGAACGTGTGAGAATGGGTACAAATTGTATGAATCCCTTCGAGATTCATACATAATTTGTACCCATTCCCACACGTTCATACTCCAATAACGACTTTAAAAATTGCATTCAATTCTTAATTGAATGTTACATTTTGTCAACTTAGAACCTACAATGTTCTCAAAACTAAAATTTACTCCTCGGTTAGTTTGTTTTGATAGTAATTATAGTTTATATCTAACTACTGGTCACTCGTGAGACGTTTCTGCGTTCATACATAAGTGATACAGACGGTGGGTTTTATGTGTCCGGTGAACAGAGTTTACTGAGTTGTGTAAGATATATATGTTACAGTAAATCAATTTTTTTTAGTAAATACATGTATTTTCTAATTCACCTTGCAAATACGTGTATTTACTAAACAATGTAGTAAATACTTGTATTCACTGAAAATTAAGATCTGCGAATACATAGATTTCCTAAGTTAATTTTCGTAAATCCGTGAATTAGAATTGTTAAATTAAGGTCTATGAATGCATAGGATTGTTCTCAATTATTTGATGAGTTGTTTGCATTAGTTTGTTTCATGTAATGATCAGTTGTTTTTAGACTGGGCAACGGGGATAAATTTGTCCAGTTTCAAAAGAACAGAGCCTATCACTCCGGCATAAAGTGCTCTCCGTATTCTTTAATGTTTGGATGTGATGCCAGAGTACGGTTAACCTCTTTCACACTACCCAAAGCAATAATTGCAAGGCTCACAACTGAGGAAGAATTGCATTCTTTGTTGCCTCAGCCCTCAGTAAATCTAGGTCAGCTATCTCAGGTGTCCGAAATGGCTGACCAGTTGTCTCTGGACTCAGAAATAACTGATCAGCCATCTCAGACATTAGAAATAACTGATGAATTGCATGTGCCCCAGCATTCAGTAATATCAACTGAGTTGTCGCCGGTGTTGGATATACCTGATCAGTCATCTTTGGAGTCAGAAATCTCTGATGAGCTATCTCAGATGTCCGAAATACCTGATCAGTTATTTCTGGTTTCAGAAATAACTGATCAGGTATCTCAGTCATCAGAATTAACTGATCACAAAAATGACATTAACAAAAAGAGGGCACTGGCATGTGCTGGTCAGCATAAACAAGCAGAGAAAATGGTGAAGCGAAGTAAAATTCAAAACAAAGCTGGTAAATGTGGTGATAATATAATGTAGCCATTCCGATCCCATCTGTTGATAGAGGAAGAGGTGACCCTAGAAATATTCTAGGTGTTATTGTAGAAGTTAAGAATGACTTATACAGGATTGCTGTTAAAGTTGGTGTGTTAAATGGGTTGTATTCACGCAACCAGTTTGACCTTTGCCCACATCCCATACTAAACCTTAATGATGTAAGCCAGGAGTGTACAGTATCCCTTAGAACTGCCGAGACTGCAGAGTCAAACTGCGGCGAGCAAGGCTTTGTAAAATGTAACAGTAAATGACCAAAGAGATGTCAAACCAAAGATGTAAATGTTTTAAAGCAAAATTAAAATGTGACTCAAAATGTCACGACAGTATTAATTGCGTAAACAAAATATAAAATGTATTATATGGTATATGTTTTATGTTGCATGTTACATATATGTGTCATTTCTGAATAAAATATTAGCACAATGTTATTCTTTTTTTTATATCTTTTTTGATAGTTTCCATCAATGAATGAACATTTTAGTAAATTCATGTATTTACTGGTGTCTGTTTCCAGTAAATACACGAATTTACTGAAACTTCCAGTAAATTCATGTATTTAATGACCGCTATTCTCAAAAATCGCCAATTAATTTTCAAAATATTTTCATTTTTTGTCTCAAAAACATAGGTTATGACCCCTCATTGGAACGAGCTCGTCGAGCTCGTTCCAACGAGAGGTCATAACCTATGTTTTTGAGACAAAAAATGAAAAAAATTAGTTATTCAAGATTTTTTTTTTTTTGCAAGTGTCGTCTGCTTTTCATGTTAGGTAAAGGGTTAAAATGACGACGAAGCAACTTGAGAAACATATTTCAATGATCCGTCACATGTGCTTTAACCCGTTACCCAACATACATTATACCAACATTTATTATTTTAATTTTTTTTTTAATTTAAAAAAAACATCAACAAAACCATATATCGGGACCTCTTATGGGAACGACCTCGAGGAGTTCGTTCCAATGAGTGGCTCACATGATATGGTTTTGTAGAATTTTTCATTTTATTTTTTTAACTGCTTAATTTGTAAATTATGCAGGCGGTTGTGGCCAGTTCGTTAAAGTAAAGTGATAAGTTGCGCCACAACGGCAATTGTTCATTTAAACAAGACAGACAACTCAATATGAAATTGCCAAGTTCTTGATCACAGGAATACTTATTTATTTTAGTTCTCCGATGAGTTTTGCTTCTACCTCAAAACAAGTTTGGGCCGGATTTGTTTGCGGGCAGAGATAATAATAATAAAAAAATCCGATATCTTTCATTTATCTTACAATCAACATGACATTTTGTCTGTATTAACTCCGCAACTGTCGTGTATCCGACCCCTGATACAGATGTTTGTATCAGGGGGCGGATACAAGCACGTTCCTTTCGCATGAGTTCCATTTTTTTCTTTTTGTTCATCCGTACGAATAAATAGTTCGATATATATTCGTCTACATTCTTGACTTATCCCAAATATATTGTAAGATAAAATGATTATTACCATTATGTGTATGTACAATATATGTATCCTAGTCTCGCTCCGGGTTCTAAGGGTAAATCACGACTCGTCTTCGACTCGCCGTGATCTACCCTTAGAACCCGGAGATCGACTCGGATACATATTTTGTACATCCACATAATGGTAATAATCTCTATTTATCGATCGGGTCGCAATCCGAATAGTTACAACGGTGAGTCGAAGGTTGATAAATAAAGTACTGGGAATCCAAGGCTTACTCAACAAAATCGAACGACAAAAGCATCAGAAAATCATTGTTTTCACATTTCGACACCGGAGTGCTAAAATGTTCTAGGGGACACTGAACATTCTAGCACTCAGACGACGACTTGTTTCGGTAAGTGAGATCCTCCAGTGCTGTTGGGGAGGGGGGGGGGGGGGGGCGAACACAGAATTTTAACGGGGTCGCGACCTTAATCCTTAGCAAACGAATCAGCCTCATCCGCTGTGTTGTTTACAGGATTAGCAGTTAACTCTGCTAACCTTTTACAACCATCATTTATGCTAGTTGCATGACACCAAACTCCGTACTGACTGGCTCGAGGTTCGCACGAACAAGAAGGTCGCGTTTTGTTTTTGTTGATGAAAGGCAACGACATGGGGATTGGGGAATATCTTGATAGTTTGCTGGAACAAAACAAAATATGTTTCCTTTGAATCATTTCATGTGTATTGTTTGTACGTGCGTATCCAATCTCAACAATCACAACAAGCACAAGCGGATAACACCGATAATTCAGTTAGCACCACAATTAATCTCTCATCGACGTCACATCCTTCCGAAAAAGGTCCTTTAACAGCTAGTAATATTGACTGTTTCTTTGTTAATTTATCTGATCCAATGAGCGATAATCTATATGCGGTCGGATGCTGTGGTTGCCGATACGTAAATCGGTGCATTTTATAATCACGATTCGTGCATGATGAGTACGGCTAGCCTGACATGTAAAACGTGTGTTAAACAGGACACTAAATTCGAGTGCAAAGATTATGTACCCATGCTATAGAACAAAACAGAGTCGATGGACTGTTATCACCCCAAGGATGCAATTAAATAAATTATTTTACTGGTTCGATTTGGTATAATTGTTAACTTCTTGTTGAGTATTGAAGAAAGATTTTTCAGCGCTAAAGAGGGGGACGGAGGATACTACCTGATACTCATACGAAAAAAGAAACAAAACACAGACGTAAAACATGAAAAAAAAAATATGAATGAATAAATTATAAAAACAACATCAATTGCAACAAAAATCTCGAAAACAAATATAACCGTATCCAATCATTTAACTTGTCTGTTTGGTAAACGCCGAATATATTCAACACTAAACGAAAATATAAAAGCATATGATCTAATTGAGTTGGATGAACTAGACAAGAAAAAAAGTCCGTCTGTGTAATAAAACAAAGGAACCCAATAACATTTAACGCAACATGATGCAGGTATGTAATAGTTTTATTTGGGAGAAAAAGTCCAAGGAAATGCACCACACTGTGTTTTTATGTGAAAGTGTTCAGAAGATAATTTTCAGAGGAACCTATACACCTGGAACTTAATTAAGCGATCCCTGTTTTTTTCGCAGCGGTGTTTTTAGAAACTGCCATTACTTCCAAGCTATTTTTCAGATGGCCAAAAGTGATTGTTTGCGGAAAGAGTAGTCTATTGATAAATGGAAGGCAACACAATGATAAAAATATGCAGTATTTTAATGGAGCTAATTACACATATCTGTCACTAATGTTTTTGATGGAAAATGGTTCTCTCGATAAGTATCGTGCTGAACGGTCCATGATGAAACAACGCCGATAATTACTGACAAAAAAAATGTAACTTGTGATCTTCTGAACACAATAGCAGTGTCTGACGTCAGTAGCGAGTGTATCCACCTCGTGCCCGGATCACAGTTTGAACCCTCCTCCTAATGCTACCAGTGAGCTTCTGATACGGCCCGGAGGCAACTGCTGCTACTCCTCATGCAATTAGTCCAGTCAACCAAGTCAAAGTATACCCCAAGAAATTGTTATACAAATGTTTGTGTTGATGAAAATTATTGTGCAAAATAACATATTAAAAATCCCCATTAATCCCAACACGGGGAAATGGTTATTTTGAGGAAAAACATTGAAATCAGTAAAAATTGGAATTTGCTCAATACTCATTAAAAGAGTTCAAACAACAATCATTTCCGTGGTAATTATGTCAACACAACCAGTGACCATCCGCCTGTACCAAAGTCCTTGCTAAAGATGAAAAGATATAACTGTGCCACAGATTGAGGGACGTCAATGTGTAGCTGAAGAAAACAGACTCTGGTGTTCAAATGCTTGTGGGAAATGCCAGGAAAATAATAACTGCAGCAATGTCAATGCGGATAATCTGAAAATCTGATTTCGGATTGTAGAAGATCCATCTATCGGATCTACAGATTATCTGCATTGACACTGCAGCAGTTTTCATTTTATATTTCTTATTTATATGACATTGATATATAATAACTGTAATTTTAAAAACATTTCCCACCCCCCCCCCCCCCCTGGTATTTTTTTTTAGCTGAACGTGACAGCGTCAAGTATGAGCAATTGGGGTGGGTTGCGATCTATCGTCCGTTCGCACATTTGTCCGTCCGTCCCTCCGCTAACATCTTACAGGCAACAGCTCTCACCTGATCAATTTCAAATGTCATACGTGGCCTTAGGGCAATGTCTAAAGGAGAGATAACAATTTTTTTTCCGAATTTTGTTGAAGAAACATGGCTGACAGCGGCCATCTTAGTTTTGGCATATAAACTCTCAATAATGCTATTGGCATGCCACATAGGCCACATCTCTTACTCGATCTTTTTCAAATCTCCAATGTTGCTTTGGCGTGATATCTAAATGGGAGCTCTCAAATATTTCGGAAATTCATTTGAAAACATGGCAGCCAGTGGGCATATTGGTTTCGGCACACAAATTGTCAAAGATTCCATTGGCACACCATACAGCCGTATCTCTCACCCGATCAGTTCCAACTTTCATATATGGCTTTCGGGGAATGCCTAGATGGGAGTTATTGACCTTTTCTGGATTTCGTTAAAAAACATGGCCACCAGTGGCCATCCTATATTTGGCATATAAACTGTCGTCAATTCCATAGGCACAGCCTACAGGACACATCTCTCACCCCATCTTTCTCAAATTTCATATGCAGCTTTGGTGTGATGTCTATATGGGAAATATCGAATTTTTTCCGAATTTCGTAGAAAAACATGGCCGCCAGCAACCATCATGAATTTGACACATAAATTGTCTGCACTTCCATTAGTACACCCTACAGGTCGCATCCCTCACCCAATCCATTTCAGATTCCATATGTAGCTTTGGTGTGATGCTTTTTTCTGTAGAAACCTGATTAAATGAGGTGGTAATACTGGAGCCTTATATTTAGTTTAGACCCTTAATGGATAAGTTGAATAAGTAGTGATGAAATTCCAATTTTCGTACATTTTATTTACTTTTTCACAGTTTTCACCCCGAAATCACATATTTTCTTGTTTTCAGTAGTTGGGATTTCAAGTATAATATTGTATCAGTACCATGGAAATTATTGTTGTTTGAATGTTTTTAATTACTACTGAACAAATTCCAAGTTTCGCTGATTTTAGTGACTTTTCCAATGTTTTCACCCCAAAATAACAATTTTCACTTAAAGGGATTAATGGGTTTTTTATATGTTTTTTTGCAAACTATTCTCTGTCCCCAAAACAATACAAACATTCGTATAGCAATTTCTTGGCGGTTGGGGAAAATTTGATTAATTTTATCTTCTCACAAAGAAATAAGTCATCAAAAATAGTAATTTCCATTGTGGGATTTTGGGGGATTTTTAATATGTTGTTATTTAGACATATATGCTTTGTTCAAAAGCAACATATTTGTATAGCAATTTATTGTGGGTTAAGTATCAGATTGATTGGACTAAACGCATCTTCCAAATCGGCCAAAATCTGTACATTCAATACAGGCGGACCCCTTGCTCGCACACGACGCCCAAGGAAGTCCTAGATGTGTTCTAAGGGATTCAAATCGGGGCTTATTGCAAGTCAAGGTAGTGTTGTAATGGCATTGTTCTGAAGGAATGTTATCGCAGCAGGGGACGATGTGACCTTGCCTTGGCGTCCATGAATGCAGAGCGAGTTGTCAATGAGTGGTTTTCAAAATGAGGAACGACAGCAGGATTGAGAATGTCGCAGAATGTACTGATGGCCATTGAGATTCCCACACACAACCATCATATCAAGTTTACAATCATGGGAGTGGCATCTTCAGATCATTACTAATCCTCCACAATAAGGAACAGTAGGTTGGATGTTCCTGGGAACGTAAGCATTATTTCTAAGCCCACACACTTTCATGCGACCATCTATGGTGTGAAACAAGAACCTAATCTCGTCTGGCCAAAAGACTCTCCTCCAAGTCCTGAGATTTCAATGTTGTCGTGTCATACACCACTCCAAACGTCGTCGTTGATGCTGATTGGACATAGCTGGACGCTTGCTGACCCTTCTGGACCTCATACCCAGTGCTTTGAGATGGTTTCGGACAGTTCTGTTTCACAAACGTCAGTTGGGAAGCCAAAGGGGAGTTAAAAACCCTCTTGCAGCAAAGGGTTCACTCCGAATGAGGCGTGCCAGACTTCGATTTTCCAGAGAGGAGGTATTTTGGAGTTGTACTGGCCTGGACGGGTCTTTAACATCTTTGGTTTGCTGATGTTTTCTGACAAGTCTGCTGAATACAGAATGACTATAGCCAAGTTGCCTTCCAATAGCTTTTAATCACATTCCTGTTGCTTGCAGGCCAGCGATTTGCCACTCCTCCTTGCCAGGTCAACATTTATTGATAAAAGAAGTTGAAAAGTTTCTTGTTTCATACCTAGATATTGTATGTGGATGATAGTGTTTTTTGTGACAATCGTGGGAAGCATGCTTCATGTGGACGAGTGGATGCGTTTGGGGTATGCTTCAACCAGAAACATCATGTTTCACTAGAGGAAGTGTACTGCAAGACACAGCATTCATTAAAACATAATAATCAAAAACGGCAACTTCACTGTCATGAAACATTTCAGGGGGCGCTTAATTAAGTTTCGGGTGTATACTTACACACAGGCCACCAAATAAAGCAAACTGTTAACCCTTTACCCAACGTAACGACCAAAACCGGCCAGCACTATTTACAAAAATCACCATACAATTTTCATTATTTTTTTTCATTTTTTGTCTCAAACACATAGGTTATTACCCCACTTTGGAACGAGCTTGTCGCGCTCGTTCCAACGAGGGCTCATGACCTATGTTTTTGAGACAAAAATGGAAAAAAAAAATGTTATTCTAGAATTTTGTTTACAAGTGTCTGCTTTTCACGTTAGGTAAAGGGTTAAATAGCGGTACATGGGCGTGGTGAAAGCAGGTGCTTGGTTGATCGGAACATGGACGTTGTGAAAACGAATGCTTGGTTAATCGTTACATGGACCTGGTGAAGGCAGCTGCATGGTTAACTGGTCAGTTCCAATACTAATCATTTTGGTTCTGCAAGTGCTTGTTTGATCGGGACATGGACGTAGTGAAAACGGATGCTTGGTTAATCCCTACGTAGACATAGTGAAGGCAGGTGCTTGGTTAACTGGTCAGTTCTAATCTTCATCCTTTTGGTTATATGATTAGGAATTTGCGTGGCATCCTGTACTTATATCGTCATGAAAATCGACGTTCGATAAAGTTATCTCCATGAAGTTCTTAAACGAGCGAGGGAGATGCAATTAATATGTAAGTAATTGTCGAGCAAACGCCTATGACATAAGTAAAAAATTAAGCCAGGTTTCCTTGTGTTATTTTTAATAAACGAAGACAAGAAGAGACAGCTTTCGGCGTCGGAACTGTCTTCTGTTCTATTATTATTTATTTATTAAAAAATACAAAAGGAAAGTTGTCTGTTTATGAAGGTTAACAAGAAGCAACTAGTTCACACATAATCCGACATTAAAGATATATATTTTACAAAGTGTGTGTACAGGCATCATTATATCTGGAGGGTGCAAAATATACAAGGATTTTATTTTATATACGAACGTACCCCCGACGTAAAATGCAAATTGATAATTTGATGGATTTGGATGTGACATTAAGCAAGGTTTCCGCTATACAGACATGGGATCCCATCAACGGCCCTAATCCCCTCGCTGACTTTCCCCTACCCAAAAGGTCCTCGTAGGGCTCTCATCACAGACACCCTTAAGGCTCGCACCAAAGGTAGAGAATTATAGGGAAAAAAGAACAGCAAAAAATCAACCAGATTCAATTTTTTTAACAAGTTGCAATAACCTTGACTATGGAACGACAGGATCTGGTGATAGGTTAGATGGCATACGTGCAGGATTTGGGTTTGGTTCCATTGACCCACATTAGTAAGTTTTGTGTACACTCTGAGGTCAGCCATTTTAACATGCACAATGAATAGCTCCCCCACTTGGGCGTCTCAGATGTGCATTTCAGACAGTTTAGATCATGAGGCCAGTAATGGTGAACCTAAGGATTCGACGGGGCGACCATGGTCGCCCCGTCGGATCCTTGGATTCCCCATTACCGGCCTCAATTTTTTTTCCCTAGCGGAAAGCCTGCATTGAGAGCCCTGGATTTATGGCGTCGTGGCGCGATTGAACTTTTTCGTACTGGACTTCGTGTACGTCACGACGGTCCTTGAGTCTATGTTTATTTTAACATACCCTGTGAGTTGTACTGGCTTGAACTAGATGAAGGAGGAAGTCGAAAGCTAGTTCGCTATAAAGTAATTCATGAGTACATTACGATTTTACTAGTTGTACTACTCTACTATATATATATATATATATATATCTTACCTCCTACAAGTATCTGGGAATTTCATTGGTTCAAAGACGTCACATGCAGTATTATATTTATTGGTGTTTAAGGTCACATATTTATGCACAATGGCTAATCATGACCGTGACAGTTTTACGGGTGGAGGAAGCCGGATTACCCGGAGAGAGACACCGAGCAACGCCGAGCAACTGTCATCTCCCCAACATATTAACTCCACACAAGCAGGGCTAGCATTGGTTGAAGACAAGTGCACCATCGACGTGCAGTACGCCTTAGCACACAACGCCACCGTGCCCCCACGCGGGCAATGGAGATGAGGTGTCTTGCCCAAGGGCACAGCGCGGTTGCCGCAGGCGGGATTCGAACCGAGGACCCCTCGGCTTGCAGCCTACACCTCTACCTACTGAATCACCGCGCTCCCCGTTACATGCAGACTGCATATAAAACCATATACTGCCTGTCAACATCAATATACGCTGACAGCTATGGGTAATCTCCCATTTGTTCATTGATTAATCAAAATGGCGACAGCCGATAAACGTTTCAAGTTGAAATGGAAAGATTGAGTGTTGGAATCCCATATTTGGTCTGAAGTGCAGGTTTGGCAACTTAAAAGGCTTCATATTCTGTGGATGTGTGTCATGTTACCTTCGAAATGAAACTATTTGGTGTGTATGAATTTGCCTTGTTACAATTTATGGGAGAGTGCCTGTAGGCACTCTCCCATAAATTGTAACAAGGCAAAGACACGTGAACACACTATGAGAATTCTCTCATTTAATTTTGATCGCTGTTGTTATTAGTTCTGCTGTGCATCGATGCAGCAGTTGGTAAGATATATTCTTCGCTCTCATCCAATATGAAATTAACTGACACCATATATACCATATTAGGCCACCAACAAACTGTGTGACAAATAATATTAATTTTGCAAGGCGATTTAGTTATATCATTTGTGACATCTTGGGAATGGTTACATAATGCCGCGTTCAGTATATTATCATCAACTTATGGGTTTTATTAGTTGTTGTTGCAATTTAAAAGATAATGAAATTAAGTTTTTCACTAAACGCATATTGTGTTTGTGTTCAGCGGTTTTCCGTTCTGACAAATTATGTCGTTATGGGGTGATTAAATATATTGATTTCACTATCCCCCGTGTGTGGAGGGACTCATGAAATAGTTAAATTTGATACATCCCATGTGTATGCGATATGTTGTTATTCGTAAACCAATGGCCATGATTCTCCACAATATGACAATATCTATTACAACGTACATTTCAACATAACTTTTGTTCAGTGGGTTTTGTCATTGTATGGTACACTTGTGAAATTATGACTTGTTTTCTAGAATGCTCGAAAATACGTGGGAATCGTGTCCAATCTTCTTTCATTATGACGAGCTATTTCATAGCCAGCACACAGGTGTCAGAAGAGAAAAAAAAATGCAAAGAATTGAGGTCAAACATATTTTTGGAACTGCATTTTGTTATTGGGGATCTGGGAAAGACGATTGTCAACACGACTCTCTGATCTGCAAGGTTTGAAACCAATGTTGTGACGTGTCTTTGAGGGATCGTAAAGATGTACAGGTGTAGACTGTGTAATTGTGTAAGCAGAAAATGCTACCAGAATTTTCAATGTTTGATTCGGATGTTGGAGTTCAATCCCCGATGCAAGCTATTCACGTATAGCGAATATTGATTTTCTTGATTTGTGTTCATCTCACCCTTGAAACCGTATCCAATGAAAGAGCTTACCCTAACGGTACAATGTCTAACTGTAAGTCAACTTTACAAGGTAAAAGTGGAAAGAAGCCAGCCAAGCATAGCCGTCACTCCTCGTCAACTCAAAGTGGTGATGATTTTTTCCCTTAGCCCTTTATATACTGATCATAATGAAAAAGTAAGTAGTATTAGTGATCGTTTTTCCTCACTCCCAACATCGGACGATGTCCGTAGTATTGTTAATGCAGTTATAGATACATACATAAACGTCCTCAAAGTCGAGTTTGAGTCGCTCATTGAGCTAAAATTAGATCAACTAAAACGAAGTTCAGCACTAGAATAAATTCACTGGAGCTTAAAAATGAACAACTGAAGGACGAATAAAATAGTGATTTCGCCGCAAAGGTGAAAGATATTGAAGACAAATTTATGTTAGCCATAAGAATGGCAAATAGGCACGAACAATATTCACGGAAGTATAATATAAAAGTTTTAGGAATGGAGGAAAAGGAGGGTGAAAACCTTACCAAGAATATATGTTCTTTACTGCCAGAAGTCTCCACCCAAACAGGTATTAAGGAAGGTGATATCTTGGCTATCTATCGTGTACCATCGGGAAAGAAAGATAGCCCAAGACCAATAAACATAAAATTCCAAAGAATATAAGTTCGTGACAGAGTGTTAACCCTTTGAACTCCAGAGGCCGTTTTACCCGAACGTTTCACAACCTACGTCATAATGCCATTAGGGGGATGACTGCAAGGTAAATGTGTGGTGTAGACCAATCAATATTTTCAACGTGCAGCTCTAAGGCTGCACGCTGAAAATGTTAATTGCTCTACCCCATATAATAAATATGGATTTTTCCTATTGCTGCCATGGAAATGACATGGCAGATACTACCAGTGTTCAAAGGGTTAATGCATAGGAAAACAATCCTCGCTAAAACTATGAAAAATAATGATCCGAAGTTTGGAATCAAACTGTCTGATGATATTACAACTTTAAACTCAGGATTAATAAATAGACTATATCCACACAAATATATTGACGCGGCATACCACGGGAATGGATACATAAGGGGAAAATTGAAAAACGATACAAGACTTAAATTTGACATTTACGACACGATTGATAATGTGATAAAGAACCACCAAAGATAAACATTATATTATCTGGCCGATACACCTCACCCAGCGTATAGGGTGACAGTGCATGTTCTACCCCTTTCCCCATTGTTTCTCCTTTTTGGATTTGTTCTTCTTTTTCTTCTTCCTTCCTCTCTCTCTCTCTCTCTCTCTCTCTCTCTCTCTCTCTCTCTCTCTCTCTCTCTCTCTCTCTCTCTCTCTCTCTCTCTCTCTCTCCCTCCCTATCTCTCTCTCTCCCCCCCTCTCTCTCTCTTCTCCTTTATGTGCCCGTTCAGGACACATGTGGGTGAAGAGGGAGAGGTATGACAAAATGAGGAAAATCAATTAATACTGATTGATACCGAGACCCGGACAGCAACAAACTGTGTGAGATCTCTTCGTTCCACGCCGATTTGATCAGGCAGATGTGTTGATAGATTAACGAATATTTCACTTGCTATGCAAATTCACAACATATCCCATAACTATGAAGCTTGAGCAGCTTGTATAGCAAGTCCCATTCAACTACACCAAAACGATTCATATCGGAAAGATGTCGCCTTCTGCTTGGAGGAGGAGGGGGGGGGGGGGGCACCTGTTCGACGCGACAGCCCACTATAACGTTCAACACATAAAACTAACAACAAGAAAATGTTTAAAAAGAAGCTACTCTGTGTCTTTTTTTATCACATGACTATTGTAAAGTTCAATGAAAAAGTCCATCTGATATTCTTCTATATTAGAACACGTGTAATATGACCTGCAAGGATTTTCATTGGCTGAATTTTAAGCCTCATCACCTAATTAATATTCATATTGTACCACTCCATTGTTTACAAACAAAACATGTCGCGTGTACTTAACTATCGAGTGAAAATAGATGGAAAAGGAGAAGGGGAAATTGTTAAGATCATTGATTCCACAAAAGGCTTGTTATACACTGTGAACATAATAGGTATCGACTTTGAAGTGACTCTGTCGGCAGAACGTTTGAGCCCATTACACGATGAACGCTACGAGACGCTAGATTGCCAAGAAACTGTTGGCGTTGCTAAGCAAACGGACGCTATTCAACAGCGTCGTTTTGTTAATATCAGCGGTGCAGATATAGATGAATTTGTTGAAAAAGAAACAAATAAAAACACTTTAAGCAAGACATTTTATGATATGAAGTTAGTAAGAAATTTTCTTCAAAGCAATAATATAAATGAGCATCGTGAAATTCACAACATACCGCCCAGTGAACTGTGTGTTATTTTATGCAAATTTATCCTGTCAGTCAGAAAATCTGACGGCTCTGAATGTGAACCAAGCTCGTTGCGTGGATTTATTTCCAGTATTGACAGAAATTTAAAACGTTTTAATTATGGCCACACAATAGTTAGCAGTGTAGAATTTGTGAAAGTGAGAGACATATTGAAGGCCAAACAACGACAACTGAAACGAAGTGGCTTGGGCAATCGGGAAAAGAAGGCGGAGCCAATAAGTGACAATGAAATTGACATGTTGTGGCAAAGCGGTCAACTGGGTTCTTCGACACCCGAATCTATAATAAACTCCTTGTGGTCTTTAAACACTATTCACTTTGGTTTACGGGGCTCAGATGAGCACCGTAAAATGTGTTGGGGGGATGTTAGTTTGCACAAGGACCCAAATGGCCAGGAATATTTACAGTTTATAGAAAGATAAACAAAAACACGCCCTGGTGACAATGTGAGAGATGTTCGAAGTGTGCCACCCAGAATGTGGTGTAACTTTGATTTACCAGAAAGGTGTCCTGTGAATATTTATAAAAAAGTACTCTCTTTTAAGGCCCTCTGGTTCCAGTGACGAAAGTGACCCTTTTTATATAGCAACACATACTAAACAAGATATTATGAATGTCGGTGATCAGTGGTTTAAAAGACAGCCGATTGGAATAAATAAACTTACCTCCATCATGAAGCGCATGGCAAAAGCAGCTGGTCTCTCGCCGGAAAAAAAAACTTACAAATCACAGTGCTCGAAACATCTTGTTCAGAAACTTAGTGAAAATAATATCCCTGCTCACCAGATTATGCAAATCACAGGACACAAGAATATCCAGTCAATTAACAATTACAGCCATATCAATGAACAACAACATAAACAAATTTCTCGTGTGTTATCTAACTCCAATCTTCAAACTGAAAATAGGCCTCAATATCCTAAATCCATGGACACAGATGTAGTTTTTCAAAACCAGTCAATTTCTAACACAAATTCCACTGATCGAAACACACAATTTGCGGGTAGACTACAGAATGTGTTCACAGGCAACATTTATGGTGGGCACTTTGAAATACACATTCATAACCCAGAAACATCATCAGCCCAACCCGCTCAGAAACGTAGGCGCATCATTGTGTCGGACAGCGACTCGGATTAAAGTTTATAAAATATAGAAATTGCAAATCCCTTCTTTGGATTTGCTTCTCTTATTGTTGACAATTGAATTACTAATTACTAATGATGGTTTTGTTGCAGTCTGTTTATTAAATGTCAATAAGACCGTTTGTTTTGAGAACTATTTTGTAAAGCGGAAGTATTGAACGCATTCAGTCAACATGGCGAAAGTAGGTTAATTTTCTTTTTCCATGTACGGGAACACAGACTCGTTAAAAATAAATCGGTTCAAGTTCGTTTGTGTGTGTCATGTGATAAAAAGAATCTGAAATTCGTTGCTCTTTGACATAAGATTTATGAAACTCGTTTCGACAATTTTATTTTAGCTCGCCAGAGGCTCGCTAAAATAAAATTGTCTACACTCGTTTCATAAATCTTATATCAAAGAGAAACTCATTACAGATCCTCTATATATACAACATTTACATTATTTATATTAAGATGTAAATGCAAATGTATATACATATTTGTAGCTACCGCGAACAATTTGGAATCTGCCCCCCCCCCCCCCCCCCCCCCCGTTCCATGGCCTGGTATAAATATACATATAGAGGTTTGCATTTTCCACTTCAACCGACTGGTGTGATGAGTGTCGTTGGAAAGTAATTACTCCGATGACATTGAGGTTTATGAATGCCTAAAATATGCATCTATGTATACATTGTATTTTCGAATCTCTTTTTTCAGCTAATACCTGTGAGAAGCCTTCTAACATGCACACAGTCGCATAATATTACATTCTCCCATAGGCAGACACACACACACGCATCCCACTCACACTCAAATACACGTATCCACCCCATTAAACGCACAGCACACGGAACGGAAGTTCTTGATCCCATTTATAGCAATAAAGCGTTCTTACACGCACGCACGCACACACGCACCCACGCACGCACCGGAGGTTCTTGTTCCCATTTATGGCAATAAAACGTTCTTATACAAATCACACGCACACATTTATACCCCCATATACGCGCACACAATCCCTCTCACACACAGCTGAGGTTCCGTTCCTATTCTTAGTAGCAAAGCGGATCTCTATCACACAAACATACACATGTAAGACCCCCTTACACGCACACACAAACCCCTCACGCGCACATCTGAGCCATCTGCTCCTATCTGCAGTAATAAAGCGACGTTATACAAATGATAAACACACACATTTACACCCCATTAAAACACACATACCCCATACACACACAACTGAGGTTCCCGTTTCTACCCACTGCAATAAAGCGATCCTATACACAAACTATACCAATACAAATGTCCTCTGGTGGAGCACTGTAAAGTTAAATTCCCACTTGACAACTATGGTCCCAGAACTGAAGCAATTTAACCTGTTTTTAGCCAAATACTCTACTCCCCTTTCATAAAACGTCTTCGTACCCTACAGTAGAACCTTCACCTTTTTTTACAGAACAGAAAAGTTGAATACGTAAACGTGGTAAACACCGGTATATCATCTACAGTTCATATCACCTCTCTGTGACGATGGCAGCGCTGGTTGATAAGCCCTGCGACATAATTAGCAGTTACAATAATACATATCATTCGTATTGCCCATGTGAGCCTTAAAATAGGCGCATATAATTCCCGGGGCTTGGCGGACAACCAAAACGCAGAAAACTATTCTCTTACCTGAGATCGAAGCTGTGTCACATATACTGTATTCAAGCGACACAATTTACTTATGAAGTCGAGCCTATTATAAGGCGTGAGTGGGGCGGTCATGGGGTATTTAATTCAAACTCCTCTTCTGAGAAAGGGATATGCTTTTTTTATTTAGTAACACTTTTGAATATAAACCTCATGATTCAAGAAATCTTGATGACGGCCAATGTATAGTACTTGACATTATCACCGAAGGTGAACGACTAACACTAGTTGGTATATATGGTCCAAACTCAGACTGCCACAGCTTCTTTAAAAGCATTTGGGAACAGGTAGCCAGCTTTGGAAATGATTCATTAGTTCTGTGTGGTGACTGGAACTTAATTCTCAATCATAAACTGGATACAAGCAATTACTCCCGCGGATCTGATATAAATGCGAATCAATTGGTGATTAACCACATCAAGGAAAATTACTTATGTGACCCCTGGCGAAATTTTTATGGAGAAAAAAACGCCTATACATGGTGGCCCAGTTACAGAAAACAAGTATTCGTGCCCCGACTTCTTTGTCACCTCAAATAACTTAAGTCAGTTTGTACAGCAAATTGAGGTACTCACGAAATGTCCTGAAATTTCAGATCACTGTTTGGTTCAACTGGATCCAAAATGCATAAACTATGTTAGGGGGAGGGGTAATTGGAAATTTAACAAAGAACTCCTGGAAGATAAAATATATGTTCAAGGTGGGAAGGAGAAAATTAAAGAGATAATTACCCGATACACAGACCCAAATGAACAAACATATTTACCAGACTTGTCAAAAGGAGACAAAAGGATGAAAACAATAAAACTGGAGAATGAACTTAAAGTATTGGAACAGATCTATTCTGCCCACGACATGGACTTAGGCAACAGGATTGATGAAATTTATAGTAAGCTTAGTATAATTAAAGAAACTAGGTTAAACGGAACAATCGTGAGATCAAGAGCTAGGTGAATTGAAGATGGGGAAAAGCTAGCTAAGTATTTATGCGGACTAGAAAAACGAAATTATCAAAAAGACACGATATTCAAAATCAGGCAACCCGATGATACATACTTAACAGAACAGAAAGCAATTTTAAACGAACCAAGAACACGTTACCAAACTCTATCTATGTTGGAGTTCAAATTTAAAGGACTGCAATCTGGACCAATTAATCGATAAATCAGAAGTGTCCATTTTGACGGGAGATGAATCACCAGGCGTCGATGGCCACCTTTCCACGGTAGAAATTGCAAACGCCCTTAGAGGGACGAAGAACAATAAAGCACCGGGAATTGGCTGGTTTACAGTTGCATTCTTTACATTTTTTCTGGTCAGATTTAAAATTACTCGTGTTAAATTCAATTAATTATGCATACGATAAGGGGGGAATGTCAATTACCCAACGCCAAGGCATTCTCAAATGCATTCCTAAAAAGGATAAAGACAAAAATCTACTCTCCAATCAACGCCCGCTCACTCTTCTGACCACCCCTTACACAATTTCAGCAACCGCATTAGCATATCGTATAAAACCCATCCTCCCTAAAATTATTAGTGGCGATCAAACGGGAGTAGTAGAAGATGGCCTTTTCATGCTCGTTTACCCTGACCCCGGCCCTTACCCGCGCCCAAAGCGTCCAGGCCTTTTTAGGCTCCACTTACCCCTCCCTGTGCCCAAGCTTGTTAGGCCCCCTCACCCTCCCTGCGCTCAAAGCCCCGTAGGCACCCTCCCTGCGCCCAAACGCTGTTAGGCCTCATTCCTCAAAGAACCCCTTAAACCTCTTTGGACCCTCCCTCCTGTACCCAAAGCCTATTGGGACCCAAGATCGCGGTCCAAGGTGGCGATCCAAGATGGCGGATGACAAGATGGCGTTTTCGCCCATGATATCTGTGACGCGGCTACCATAATACACGAAGTGGGAGGGTTCCTCCTCCATGCCAGTACCCAAAGCCCATTGGGGCCCAGGATGGCGGCCCGAGATGGCGGATGACAAGATGACGGCTTCCCCCATGATATCTGTGACGTGACTACTATAATACATAAAGTGGGATAAATCCCCGTCCCTCCCTGTACCCAACGCCTATTGGGACCCAATATGGCGGCCCAAGATGGCGGATGACAAGATGGCGGCTTCCCCCTTGATATCGATGACGTTGCTACCATAATACATAAAGTGGGAGAACTCCCTCTCCACTCCCTGTATCCAAAGCCTATTGGGACCCAAGATGGCGGCCCAAGATGTCGGATGACAAGATGGCGGCTTCCCCTATGATATCTGTGACGGGGCTACCATAATACATAAAATTGGAGAGATCCCCTACCTCCCTGTACCCAAAGCCTATTGGGATCCAAGATGGCGGCCCAAGATGGCGGCTTCCCCCATGATACCTGTGACGTGTCTACCATAATACACAAAGTGGGAGGGATCCCCCTCCCTCCCTGTACCCAAAGCCTATTGGGACCCAAGATGGCGGATGACAAAATGGCGTCTTCCCCCATGATAGCTTTGACGTGTCTACCATAATACACAAAGTGGTAGGGGTCCCCCTTCCTGTACAGCCCAAGATGGCGGCGTCGTTAATGCACATGACGTCAACAAGATGGCTGCGCCCATATTGGGCATGCGCAATAAGGATGGTGCCTATGATACGCATGACGTATCAACAAGATTGCGACCCATAAATCTTTTAGAGATGAACTCACGTAAAAGAATGCAACATAGCGGTCACTGATTTGGGAACATAGCAGTCACTGATGGGGGACTTGGGTACGGGGGGGGGGGGGGGGGGGTAATGTGCGCCTCAGAAGGCATGGACGCATTGTACTCTTAGTTTTTAATATGTTTTGGGAAACCAGTCAGTACTTTTCATGTCACAAACAAAGTATTAGATTGCATAAACTTTAATTAAAATTGAAGTTTATTTTAAAACATGGCTTCCCTCATCTAGCACAGAATGGGGAGCTTTCAAATACATCTATGTATGTATGCATCTGGTAACGTTATCAACAATCATAAAGCGTCTCGAGTTAATCCGCTTACGATTGCGTTGTAAATAAACTGTGTCTTCATTCGTGTAATCTTTATTGACAAAATTAGCCTGACTTGGCTTTATCAAGCGTTGTTATTGCCGAGAGCGTATCTGGGCAAGAAGAAGAGTATTAATCTGTTATACAAACAGGTAATCAGTTTTCTTCTGTTGGGTATAATAGAGTTACATGTTGCCAGCTAAGTCAAAACGGAATGAACAACTCTAAATTTTTCTGTCTATTCAGTCTTTTATTTTCACATAAAATCAGTTTTTTACAAAGTAGTTAATTGGTTTTACATGCAGTTAAAATGGAGTTTTAATCAGTTTTAAAAGTGATTGCACAATTGCACCATAAGTAATTTTACAACGATAAGTAGTTTTTACAATAATTTTACTGGTAATCATAGAAAAACACATAATTAAATAATAATAATAATTAGTGGTCCTGAAAAAGGGCAGTTTTTTGTTGTTTTTCTGGACTTTCTCTAGTTATCATCTGAAGCTGTCTGCACATCCAGAAACGTGTGTTTTCTTAATAATGGATCAAAAAGGTATTTTCCTTTCTCAATTGCGAATTTTTCAGCTTCGTTCATTCCGTAACCTTCCTCATCTCGAAGTAGCTGAGCAGTTTTTCCAATTTTTCCATAGACCGGATGTTGTCTGAAGTGCCTTGCCCCTTAAATAATTTCTTACAAAGGGAAGCTCTCAAGCTGTCTCTAAGAGTTTCCTCGGCCGCTTTGGTGGCCTTGTGTCTGGGTATGCCATTTTCTACGTACGACACTTTCAATCTCTGAAATTTAGCTGCATTATCTTCATATGCGATTATGATTAAAGTGTCTATTACACTCGTTTCGTCATCTTCCTCCTCCTCTAAATATTCACTTTCAGTGGTTATATGTATCACTATCGTCTGACTCTGAATATGTGCTCTCGTTAGAATCAGACGAGTTATACTCTTCGTTTGACTCCGAGTGTGTGCTCTCGTTTGACTGGATGCCTTCACCTGTCATCCCAAACCTCTTGAGGCAGTAACCAGCTTTATGTCTTTTGCGTGTGAAGGTTCTTGAGAATGCTTTCCTACAAAATTTACAGTTGTGGCTCGGCAGGTGTTCTCTCTTTGAACGCTCTGAGACCAAATGAGAATTGGGGGGGGGGGGGGGGGGCATCACGATTTATAAGACAGTGGAGAGTATCCCCAAATACGCGCATGTATACATCAGTTTTTCATACGGGCACAACGGTTTACACATTTGCAAATCGGTTTTCATTGGTTTTCGTCAGTTTTCATCAGTTTTCATTGGTTTTCGTCAGTTTTCATCAGCTTTAAACATGTGCACATCGGTTTTATTCATGTGCACATCGTTTTTACTCATGTCCACATCGGTTTTACTCACGTGCACATCGGTTTTACACATGTGCACATCGGTTTTCATCAGTTTTACACATGTGCACATCGGTTTTACTCATGTGCACATCGGTTTTACTCATGTGCACATCAGTTTTACATATGTGCACAATCGTTTTTTCACTTATGAACATCGGTTTTCACCAATTTCCATCAGTTTTCATCGGTTTTATCAAGTGTTTTCTTCAGTTTTCATTGGTTTTCCTCAGTTTTTCATCGGTTTTAAAGCACACTATGATCACTTTGCCCTACAATATGATCACTCAATATGACCACTTTGCCCTACAATATGATCACTTTGCCCTACAATATGATCACTTTGCCCTACAATATGATCACTTTGCCCAACAATATGATCACTTTGCCTTACAAATATGATCACTTTGCTCTACAAACATGATTTCTTTGCCCTACTGTAGAGCAAAGTGGTCATTTTAGTGATCATCTTGTAGGGCAAAGTGATCATATTTGTAGGGCAAAGTGATCATACTGTAGGGCAAAGTGATCATACTGTAGGGCAAAGTGATCATATTGTAGGGCAAGGTAATCATATTGTAGGGCAGAGTGATCACATTGTAGGACAAAGTAAGCATATTGTAGGGCAAAGTGATTTAAAACATCATTTTAACTGCTTGTGAAACCAGTTAACTACTTTGTAAAAAAATGATTTTATGTGAAAATAAAAAAACTGAATAGACAGAAAAATTTAGAGTTGTTCATTCCATTTTGACTTAGCTGTAAACATGTAACCCTATTATACCCAACAGAAGAAAACTGATTACGTGTTTGTATAGCAGATTAATACTCTTCTTCTTGCTCAGATACGCTCTCGGCAATAATAGCGAGCGAAAGCGACCCGTAGGGTCGCGTGCAAGCGACTTCGCAAACTATTAGGCAACACGTATGTACCGCTTGTATGAACACAAAGCCAATCTCATCTCAAAGGCATCAACTTCAAAATTTTTCAACGGAAGTGTACACAAGGACGCTGACATGTTTGCGCATGGCGGAAACTGACATTCGCAATTGAAGAAATTATTTATTTACGTAGGAAGTAGTTAACGAGATGAGACTTCACGAGAATGGCTCTGGCTGATTGAACTTTTAGGGATTTTTCCCAAAGGAACCGGGGACAAATGAGGTTACATTTTTTCAAGGATACTCGGACGCTAGAACAAGTGATGTCTGTCCACCATTGCTTTCACCCTCATTAGTTCAAGGAATCCTTAATATATTGGGTGCGAGAGGTGTGGCTAATGGGTTACTGATTATGTCATGTGACATTCATAGCAAGTAAAGCACACCCCTACCAACGGGCAAACTACTGGGCCAATTTTGACCAATTTTGATACATGGACCCAACATGCATCGCAAACGAAAACAGACAGGTCAGTGGTGTCGTCGAGTGACTTCCCTAGCAACTAGAGCGCCCCCTTAGCAGCGGGCTAACTATTTGTCCGATTTTGACCAAATTCGGTATACAGACCGAAAATGCATTGCAAATAAAACCAAACGTATCAATGCTGACGTCTCGTGACTTCCCTAGCAACCAGAGCGCGCCCTTAGCAACGGGCTAACTACTGGGCCGATTTGGACCAAATTCGGTATACGGACCCAGAATGCATTGCAAATGAAAACAGAGAGATCAATGATGACGTCACCTGACTTCCCTAGCAACCAGAGCGCCCCCTTAGCAACAGGCTAACTACTCGGCCGAATTTGACCAAATTCGGTATACGGACCAAAAATGCATTGCAAATGAAAACAGACAGATCAATGTTGACATCACGTGGCTTCTCTAGCAACCAGAGCGTCCCTTATCAACGGGCTAACTACTGGGCCGAGTTTGACCATATACGGTATACGGATCCATAATGCATTACAAATGAAAACAGACAGATCAAAGTTTACGTCTCGTGACCTCCTTAGCAACCAGAATGCCCCTTAGCAACGGGCTAACTACTGGGCCGATTTTGACCAAATTCGGCATACGGACCCAAAATGCATTGCAAATGAAAACAGATAGATCAATGTTGACGTCACGTGACTTCTCTAGCAACCTGAGCGCCTCCTTAGCAACGGGCTAACTACCGGGCCGATTTTGACCAAATTCGGTATACGGACCCAAAATGCATTGCAAATAAAAACAGACAGGTCAGTGTTCACGGCACGTGGCGTCCCTAGCAACCAGAGCTCCCCCTTAGCAACGGTCTAACTACTGGGCCGATGTTGACCAAATTCGGTATAGGGAACCAAAATGCACTGCAAATGAAAACAGACAGGTCAATGTTGATGCCACGTGACTTCCCTAGCAACTAGAGCGCCCCTTAGCAACGGACTAACTACTGGACCGATATTGACCAAATTCGATATACGGACTCAAACTGCATTGACAAATAAAACAGGCAGGTCAATGTTGATTTCGCTTCTTTTTTCCTCTTCCCTGACATGACCCAGAAGCACAGAATTAGCTGTTTCATAATTACTCTCAGAATTATCTGTTGTGATAACTACAAACAATACCGGTACGTCGGTATTTTTTTCAGTGACATTAATGAAAATGGCTTATTGAAATTGGCACATAAAGCTCTAGGCCTATTTAATTCAAACGACAAGTCTGTGCTGTCTTGTGAAGTGTGTAAGTCTGTACTGGCTTGTGTAGTTTGTGTGTCTGTTGGGAAAATCGCCCAAAAACCTGGTCCAACTCGTCCACAAACATGGTCAGAATCGTCCATAGATCTGGAGCCGAAACGTCCTATATAAAAATCTGGTCCGAATCATGAAACTACATTTGTGATACTCAGTCCTATTATTTCAAAAATGGTCTTTCAGTAAAACTGCATTGCATGTTATCATCGTCTTTTTTTGCACAGCATTGCTGTATTTCCTAGTTGTGGCTACTAACAGCTGGTAATAGTAACAAATGCTACATGTTATTTGTGAAAAAATAAAAATGAACGCAGCAATTGCCGTAACTCCTCGGATAAATTCCGGAAATCAACGACGCCATGAATATATCTTCCAATCATAGCAATGATAAAATTATCTTTCAATAAGAGCACTGGAAAATAATATCTTCCAATCAAAACGCAAATAAAAGTAGTTATCTCGAAATTTGGTTGGTCCCCTATTCTTTACCAGTAAATGTAGGCCTACAACACTTTAGGCCTAATGCATCACTTTCGCTCGCTTTTAGGTTTGCCTAAATTTCATATTATAAAGGACTCTCGAGTTCAGACGCCTCCGGCATATGAACTCGTGCGCCTACGGCGCAATTGTCCTTTAAAATAAAGACGGGATTGAAGCGGGTTTGGGTTTTCACACTTCATCTTACCAAAAGAACCTTTGCGTTTGGAGATGAGAGATTGCCAATGAAATACACTCATTATCATTAAAATAAATGCGTCATGTCACCCTCGTACATTTGCTTGATATTAACGCTTGATAAAGCCAAGTCAGGGTAATTTTGTCAATAAAGGTAACACGAATGAAGACACAGTTTATTTACAACGCAACCGTAAGAGGATTAACTCGAGACCCTTCATGATTGTTGGTAACGTTACCAGGTGCATACATACATAGATGTATTTGAAAGCCTCCCCATTCTGTGTTAGATGAGGGAAGCCATGTTTTAAAATAAACTTCAATTTTAATTAAAGTTTATGTAATCTAACACTTTGTTTGTGACATGAACATGAAAAGTACTGACTGGTTGTGCAAAACATATTAAAAACTAAGAGCACAAAGCGTCCATGCCTTTTGAGGCGCACATTACCCCCCCCCCCCCCCCAAGTCCCCCATCAGTGACCGCTATGTTCCCAAATCAGTGACCGCTATGTTGCATTCTTTTACTTGAGTGCATCTCTAAAAGATTTATGGGCCGCCATCTTGTTGACGCCTTGCATATCATGGGCATCATCCTTATTGCGCATGCCCAATATGGGCGCAGCCATCTTGTTGATGTCATATGCATTAACGACGCCGCCATCTTGGGCTGAACAGGGAGGGACGGAAACCCCTCCCACTTTGTGTATTATGGTAGACAGGTTACAGATATCATGGGGGAAGCCGCCATCTTGTCATCACCATCTTGGGCCGCCATCTTGGATCCCAATAGGCTTTGGATACAGGGAGGGAGGGGGATCCCTCCCACTTTATGTATTATGGTAGCCATGTCACAGATATCATAGGGGAAGCCGCCATCTTGTCATCCGACATCTTGGGCCGCCATCTTGGGTCCCAATAGGCGTTGGGTACAGGGAGGGAGGGGGATACCCCTCACTTTATGTATGATGGTAGTCACGTCACAGATATCATGGGGGAAGCCGCCATCTTGTCATCCGCCATCTCGGGCCGCCATCCGGGGCCCCAATGGGCTTTGGGTAATGGGATGGCGGGGTGGGGGGGAGCCCTCTCACTTTATGTATTATGGTAGGCACGTCACAGATATCATGGGGGGAAGCCACCATCTTTTCATCCACCATCTTGGGCCGCCATTTTGTGTCCCAATAGGCTTTGGGTACATGAAGGGAGCGGGATCCCTCCCACTTTATGTATTATGGTAGCCACGTCACAGATATCATGAGGGAAGCCACCATCTTTTCATCCACCATCTTGGGCCGCCATCCTGGGCCCCAATGGGCTTTGGGTACAGGGAAGAAGGGGGAGCCCTCCCACTTTGTGTATTATGGTAGCCGCGTCACGGATATCATGGGGGAAGACGCCATCTTGTCATCCGCCATCTTGGACCACCATCCTGGGTCCCAATAGGCTTTGGGTACAGAAGGAAGGGTCCAAAGAGGTTTAAGGGGGTTCTGGAAGGGATGAGGCCTAACAGCGTTTGGGTGCAGGGAGGGTGCCTAAGGGGCTTTGGGCGCAGGGAGGATGAGAGGGTCTAACGGGCTTGGGCACCGGGAGGGGTGAGAGGAGCCTAAAAAGGCCTGGGCGCTTTGGGCGCGGGGTCAGGGCTTGGGTCAGGGTAAACGAGCATGAAAAGGCCATCTCCTACTACTAACGGGATTCATCAAAGGTAGGTGAAAAGCAGAAAATATCCGCTTAGTGAAAGAAAAAAATGGTTATACAAAATCTGAAAACATCCCTGGAAATTTGCTTCTAATTGATTTTGAAAAGGCCTTTGATACGGTGGAATGGAATTTTATATTGAAAACTCTGATTTTCTTTAACTTTGGAAATTCGTTCCAGAGATGGATAAATACAATTTACAGCAATACATTTTCCACCCTGCTGCAGTCAGGATTCATAACGGGCTCAGTGCATCTGGAATGGAGGTGTAAGCAGGGGGGGGGGGGGGGGGGGGCTTTATCGTCGTACTTGTTTATCCTTGTCGCTGAAATACTGGATCTTCTTATTACACAAAATGTTGACAAGCATCAGGATAGGAGACGAGGAATTTAAACTCACCCAATACGCAGACGACACGGATCTCTTACTGGATGGCTCGACAACATCAGTTGCAGCGGCTATGATGGTATTAAATACATTCGCAGTGATATCTGGTCTCAAAATTAACCACAAGGAAACTAAATCCTTTTGGAAAGGCGCAATTAAAGGCAGAGCCGAAGTCCCATCTGGGTACCCCGACATGGAAGTCGTATCTAAGCTCACACGTTTAGGTGCTGAGTTTAATTTGGCTGAAGTTGATCCAGTTGAATCAAACTACAATGCGAAACTAACCAAAATAAAATAAATTATAAACTGGTGGAGCAAAAGACGAATAGCACCACTGGGTAAAATAACTACAATAAATATTTTTTTTTTTTAGTTCCCCAAATAAACCACTTGCTGTTATCTATGCACAATCCTACGCCAGCAACTATAAAATAATTAACCCTTTACCCAACGCAGACAATATCAAAATTTATTATTTTAAATATCATTTTTTTAAATTTTTTCAATGAGCCCGTTCCAATGAGGGGTCACATGACATGGTTTTGTTGAAATATTTTGAAAAATTTAATTTTTTCAACTGTTTAATTTGCATTTTTACGCGGGCGGATGCTGTCGATTCGTTGGGTAAAGGGTTAAACAAGACTTTCTATAATTTTATCTGGTGGAGCTCGGTCGATAATGTAAAGAGACGGCGTCTAGTGTCGGAGTACGCTGACGAGGGCCTAAAGACGGTAGGCTTGGAAAGACACTTTCACAGCATGAAAGTCTCCTGGTTAAAAAAGGCTTCTCACTGAGAATAATTTTACTTCACTATTCTTCAAGTAAATATGTAAAATAACGTCCTTATCTGAAAATGTTTGTGAACAAACATATATTGGGCAATTTAAAAATCATATTACGCGCCACCCTTTTTGGCATCAAGTCCTGCATCCATGGCAACACTACATAGAATCAGCTAAAAGAAAACCAGCTGATTTCATAAAATCACCTTTAGGTTACAATAAGGAACCAAATTAGACTGGAATACAATAAACAGAAACCCGTTCAACTGTGGCATGTTGGACCCCATTAAAATATTCTCAACATACATTAATTAACCGAATTTTGTGATTAAATACATTTGTCTCCAAATTCGACACAGACCAAACCCTAGCATGCAGTTTTTTGTGAAAGGGAAGAGAAAACCGTAGACTATTTACTTTTTCTTGCGAGGCAACAGAAAAATTTTGGAAAGACTGCACATAATTTTTGCAAGAACGGGGTTTGAATGTCAATTTGGAGATCATTTTTGGAACTGAAGATACTATAGAACGTTATAAAATAGCATTCGATATATAACGAAGCAAATACAAGCATGAGCTTCCTAAATTAAGCACGTTCAAAACGAGTCTTACAAAATTCTATCACGTGGAGAAGCATATTTATACCATGATTACCTATTCTACTATACATGAAAAGCGTATGACATAAATTTTAGCTTAACACACCAACCGTGATGGACACGCCAATAATGTGATTTCATTTGAAACATTTACACCTACAATAGAACTACATCCCCGTTGACCTTTGGTGACGTCGACCTGAATGCAAACTTGTCTAAATTTATCGCCCGTCGCCTCGCGAAGAGTGAAATGGAAGTGGCAATTATTTATTACGTTTTTTAAATGGGTTTACCTCATAAAATGCCAAAAAATTAACAAGCATGCATTCTGTCATGTTAATAAAGCTTGCACAACTCGAAACAGACAGTATGTTATAAAAACGAAAAAAGGCTCAGTTTCTTTTTTTTATTTCGTTTTGGCGGTAAAATTGACAGCGGAAGTACCGCCTACCGATGCTCGTGTAAACAAAATCAGATTCGCTCGTATGTACGTCTGCTGTTCAGTAAAATCGAGAAAAAATAAAAGCGAATCTTAATAATCTAACGAACATGGTATAAATAAAATATACCCAAAGTAGCTTGGTATACCAAATGTTCACCACTCGTGGTGAACATTTGGTACACCAAGCTACAATGGGTATATTCTATATCTACCTAATCTTGAGAGCGAATTCACAAGTCCATTGGAACATTGGGGAGCTTGTTGTAAATTTCGTGTAAGTTGAGTGTAAAAATCATAAAGTTCTGTTATTCAATCGGGAGTGCGATTGAAGACAAAAAAATATACCCGATGAGAGAAAAACTGTCATAGCGCCGTGAATTTTTTCTCAACCGGCGCTGCCGCTCTCGCGGGGCTTCATGATTTCCAAACACACTTCTGCAATTCTGAAGATGCTTGATACACACGGTAGAGCTCCATGTTCTGACAGAATGTACGAATTTGCCCGGTTTCGGGAGATTACTCTTGAAATTGGGCAGGTATGTCGGGTTTGCTGGTACACGGAGTGACGCTGTGGGTATCTAATTCGATCTCTCATTTGTTCTCTAGTTATTGTATTGCCACATATCATCAAACGCCCGAACTCTACAAATTAATTCTCCCGCATCTCTGACACCACCTAACACAATACAACGCAAAAATAACTGAAGGATTCTTCTGTTTTTTTTTCCCTCTCGAGTTTTCTTTTCCCCAATGCCATATTCTCCCTCACCCCAACTCTATCCCCCGCCCCCGATATATATTTTTCCAATTGAAACAGAGATACAAGAAGGTAAAATGATGTACTTATAACAGAACGAACTCTATTATCCCCTAGCCACCCGGGACTGTACAGCGATCTGTAAAATCGTGGCTCGTCAACATCACAATAAACAATTAATAAAAAAAAAATAAAAAATGTTATTTATTCACCCCATAACGACATTCCATTTGGTGTGATAAGATAGAAAATCTCTAATGAGTTGCGGTGCCATATTAAATCATGAAGAATTTGACATTCTTTTTATACCCCTCATTGCAATGAGCTTGTCGAGCTCGTTCCAATAAGAATGTCATACACTATTTTTTTAAAGATCATATCGGGTCGGACAGTTTTTACAGGTGGAGGAAGACGATTAAATGTCGGGCTCTCCAATATAATAACTCCACCAAAAAGGGTCAGCATCGGTTGAAGGCGTGTTATCACCGACAGGCAGGGCGCCTCAGAACACTGGGCTACCTGCACCACTTGTTCAACTACGGTTAAGTGTCTTTCCTATGAACAAAACATAGATAATGCCGGTTAGAAGCAAACCTACGACATATACATTCCAGAGTCATTGGCTCTGGATTTTTGAGTTGACCAATCAATTTTCTCTGCGCTCAGAATCAATGTGTAGGTTGAACATATTAAGTGACTTACCCTAAATTCAGAAAATGGACATTTTGAATTGATGCCATTGGACTGAAGGGCTAACATTTTCGAAAAATATGGTAATGCCAATAGGCCGACAGCAAAGATGTAGGTTCTATCATTTTGCACCTTTATGGAAGAGCGTAATTGTGAATACCTGGTGATATAAATGATGTTAACCATATCAGTATGGCATCCATATATTCTTACTGGAAGCAAAAATGGTCAATGGACGAGAAGACGACACAGTGGACGTCAATCAGTATTGATGAGTGTTAATAATTTATACAATTGTTGACTATTCCTGAGGTTGATATAAGGAAATATCAACCCGAGAGAAGTAATATTCACCTCGGCCGTAATATTATAATTTCCGGGTTGATAGTTCTTTGTATCAACCTCAAGGACAGTCAATTAATGTTTTATTTTTTTCCTGAAAAATGTTTGCAATTTCCTTGCTTTGTTACACATTTTTCGTGGAAAAACAGCATATTCACCTGCTATAAAATATATTTAATTTCAACATATATATTTAACCCTTTACCCAACGCGGACGATATCAAAATTAATTATTTTAAATATCATTTTTTTTAATTTTTCAAAAAATTTCAACAAAACCATATCATGTGACCCCTCGTTGGAACGAGCTCGAGCTCGTTCCAACGAGGGTCACATGATATGGTTTTGTTGAAATTTTTTGAAAAATAATATTTTTTCAGCTGCTGAATTTGCATATTACGCGGGCGGATGCGGGCGATTCGTTGGGTAAAGGGTTAAGAAGCAATGTGAATTAACTTATTTATTCGTGTTGTAATTAATTGTTATATTTGATAGTTCCTAAACACTGGAACAAGGAAATTAAAGGAAGGAGAAGTTGTAAATACCATTTTTAATTTATTGCAAACGGATATTTGGAATCATTATATAAACTTACCTGTGCTACTTACAGTGGCACGGCCACATGGGGGTGGGGGTGGGGGCGGGGGTGGCTGGGACGCGTCCCCCACACCCCTTCAAAGTTGGTCCTCGAATATGTCCAAAAATGGCATAAAAATCGTAGGGGGTAAGATCCATGGGGTGTGGTTGTAGATTTGTAGATTGCTTGTCCTAATATCTTTGTAGGTGAAAAGGTAGACAGTCGTCAGTACATGAAAAACCTCAAAATATCCGCTCAGATGCAAGGAGAAGGGGGTATTTAAAACCTTGGATTCAATACCCCCATCGACGACCCTTGACCGCCCCATATCGGACACATTTATTTCCCTCCAGTGGAAACCCTGGTTATTGTTATCTTGGTTATATAGCTCAAACTTTAGGGACGCAAAATTCTGAGATGTGAAGGCTTAGAAAGCTTTTCCCGCACACACCACACTCACCCCCACCCCTCTCCCCTATTAAAACGGAGCTAAGCCAGGCTCTGCGAGTTTGCCCCCCCCCCCCCCCCTCCACTTGTGTTGGGCTGGCTACGCCACTGGCTACTTACAGACAACACTACCAGAGCGGTGAAATGTCAACTCAATTTTGATAAAACAGAATAGATCAGTAATACTGGAGTATATCAACACTTCTGATCAGTGTTTTAGCCAATTAAATTACCAGATTTGTGTCTGCCATATAATAAAATCAAACAATCTCACAGAGCTGTTGGGTTCATTTTTCACGAAACTTCTTTAAAAGCAGGATGGAATGACCGATTTTTTTGAAGACCGTGTTGCCAACCAGTTTGAGAGGGTTAAAATGGTGGCATTTGTTATTATATATATGGATATAAACCTTTACAGTGTTAAATTAGGCAGTAATTTTACTACGATTGTATGCGACGAATAAAGTTACAGCATATCCCACGCGTTTCATTAAAACACTTTATGGCTATTTATCACAAAACACACAAAAATGCACATCAAAATGTCACTGGCCGTGAATTATATATGAAATAAGGTTGACTGTCCCTCGAGGCAGTGTTAATTACACGCTGTCTTTTCTCGGTTGTTGTGTGTATCGGTAACCCTTTGCACCGAGCGGCCGTTTTTTACATCATAATTTTATTTAGTAGGATGACTGCTAATTGAGGTATGGGTGGACCAATCAGCATTTCCAACGTGCAGCCTTAAGGCTGCACGTTGAAAATATTGATTGTTCTACCCCAAATAATGAATATGGACTTGAGCTGACATGAAGATACCACCGTCGTTCAAGGGGTTAATATTTGAAAAGATAACCACTGACGTTACAATAAACAAACTGTTGTACTGTAATGATATATATGATCTAAAACCATAAACAAATCAATGGCTCACACATCGGCAATATGACATTTATATAAAAGAAGATTATTCGAATTCGGAAATTTATTTATTTATTATTTATTAGGGTTTAATGACACTTTAACAGCCAAGATCATATCGCGTCTGTGACAGTTTTTCGAGTGGAGGAAGCCAGAGTACCCGGAGAGAACCATCGTGCAACGACGAGCAACTTCAAGCTCCTCAACATCGTAACTCCGCGCTGCAGCAGGCTTAGATTGCTTGAAGGCATGCGCACTATCTATGTGCAGTACGCCTCTGTACGCGGTGCCCCCCCCCCCCCCCCCCCCCATGAGGACAATCGAGGTTAAGTGCCTTGCCAAAGGACACAACGAGGGAGTCCGAGTCGATCGCTCAGACGGTTACCCTTCCAAATACTAACCGGGCTCGACGTTGCTTAACTTCGATGATTTGACGAGAAACGTTTACCACAACGCCACCGCGCCCCCTTTGAACAAAAAAAAAATGAATTCTGAAAAAAACACACATTGGTCGAAAACAATTTCATCACAATACAACAATGATTAATGTAGCCTAAGACTTGGTATTGGGTGTTACGATGTGTTAAATATTAATGCACAACAAGTAACACCCATGAACCAATTATTCCTAACATTCAACCCACACACAGATTCAATGCAATTCGCTTCGTTTACTGAACATATACTACTCAAAGTTTGCTAAGCACCAAGTACATTCAACTACCTGTTTTACGCTTTAGTTGAAATATTGCAATGAAAAGTGTATATATTTTTTATTTAATTATCTTTAATGATGTAAGTATATAAATTGAGATTTGATTTGTGTTTGGCATCATGATTTAGCTTTTGAATACGAAAACCATGGAAAATGGATATTATTGGTAAAAGAGGACATTTTTCAATTTTCCAAAACGTTGACGGAGCGAACTGGTATGGATTCAATATCGAGTGTGTGACTCATTACTGTTACTTACAGCTAGCTTGACAACGCTTTCTCATGCTCCCAATAAGGTTCCTGGTGGTCCTTTGTGGGATGTTGTTCCATTCTTGGACCAGCATGGCACCAAGCTCCTGGACACTTATTTGCTGGACTGGGCGGGCTGAAATTGCAAGCTGCAACTCATTCAATACATGATCGATTGGATTGAGGTCAGGGGATGTTGCTGGCCAGTCCATACGCTCAATCCCCTCCCTCTGCCGGTACTCCCCGAAGGCATAGGCAACATGAGGACGGGCATTATCGTCCATCAGAATGCATCTATCACCCACTGCAACTGCATACAATCTGATGTGGACATCCAGGATCTCATCAATATACCGCTGTGCGGTCAGTGTACCACGTTCAAGGACACAGAGCTCGGTACGTCCATCCCTGCTGATGCCGCCCAGACCATGATTGACACTCCACCATAGCGGCCACGCTCAGCAATGTTGGCTGAATGGAATCGCTCTCCTGGTCTTATCCATACCCTAGAACGCCTATCTGTGTGGTCTTGGACAGGTCGCCAATCTTATCTGGTCCATCCAACGTGGTCCGTGGCCCATTCATATCGTGCCTGGCGATGGTTCTGGGACAGCAGGATGCAAATACATGGTCTTCTCGGTCAGAAACCACCTTCGTACAAACTTGCCCGGATAGTGCACGTTGAAACATTTACACCGGATGCATTCTGAAGGTCACTACGAAGCTGGGTTGGTGTGGCAAAGCGGTTCCCGCGGGACTGAATGATCAAATATCAGTCTTCGGCTGCAGATGTTTCCCTTTCTTTGCAACTACCATGCCGTCTTACTGGTGTGCAATACTGCTGAAATCTTGCCCAAGGTCTGGTGATCACCGTATGGTGCACACCAAGGGCTTCACCAACCTGACAATGAGTAGCCCCTTGGTCCACCATCCCTACAGCCCGCCACATTTCTGCTTTAGACAAATGTCTTCTTACATTTGCATTTGCCATATTCAATCATTAAATCACAAGGGTCTGTGTTGAAATGAAGACTGAATACCCTACACATGTCATGTATATGTGGACAGTACACGAAAACATCATGAAAATCAAGGGGTATATGCTTTCCACGACTGTCGCGAAAAGTCAGCCTGTCAAGAGAGCTAATGTAAACACTAGGGACCATCTCGATACATTCCTCAATCATATCCACCAAACATATCGCAAATATGTCACAAGCAAATTTCACAATGATGTGTCAAATATTTGGTACTTAGCAAACTTTGAGTAGTATATTTTCGCAACCATGGCGACGATCAGGTGATTGTCTGTGTTGTCGAGTGACCCCGGGGATGGTTATATTTTTGTTGCGGGTATGGTTTACACAATACTACCCCTAGGATTATGTTCTCCAAGCCTCGAAGAAAGTAAACACGGCAAAACCATCCAACGAATAAATGTTGTTTGATTTTTTTAAATACATGGTGGTCCTACTTGTATGGATATTATTTATCGGAGAAAATGGACATAGCGTGACCAACGTTATTGTTTACACTCTCTACTCAAATTTCATTATTATCCCAATCTTTGCCCCAAAACATATCTTATCACCTTCATCGGAAGGGTTGTTTTGTGGCTTTATTACACGCCTGTTATGTAATCCCCATCTACAGCAACACTAAGCCATGCGGAAAATGAAAATCCGGTCCGCACAGATGTGCGGAACGGAAATCGTTGAGGGACGGTTTTTAAATAGAAGCGAAATTTCACTGGAATTTTCTACAAATCGTGCAAATCAATTACAGTTTGAATCCTTAGCGATAGCTGAAAATCGTCCACTAAGATCCAATGTGTTCTATGTTCCAGCAGGCGCATGGAACACATTTGGAACTCAAGAGACGAAATAGTGACGCGGGTTCCCCTCGCAAATTTGGTTGGCGATAAGATGTGTTCTTTTTGTTGATAATTGTCAAATGAATTGCTAAATGTCCTTCTAATAATTGTTTTGATAGACATTAAGGCGTGTAATAAACACAAGACGACACACACGTGTGAATGGGTTAATCGATATGGCACGTGTGCCATCGCAGAAAGATAAAACTCGATGCCTGAGCACTGGCACTCGTGCCATATCGATTAATCCATCCTCACGAGTGTTTCGTTCGGTGTGTATATTTTCCACGAAACTAAAATACCGCTCTTGCCTCCAGAGTAGAGCTGGGTTTTCGAGTTTGTTTTTTTGTTTTGCGGGAAATATCAAGAACAATACGCCTGAACGGTTTTACTATGTTTGTGCATAAACTGATCAAACCATCTTACTAGGAGGTAGCTGGACTTGTGGCACATAGTATAAGTTATCTTTGCCAACATGTAAGGTACATGAAGATTTAATACCTGGATGCCGATGTATATGGTCCCTACACACTAAATATTACTTTTTTCTTTCTCACTTATCTTTCTCCACATCTCTGTAATATCTCTTTTCTCGCAACTGAAAATATACCCGGCTTGCAACGTACAGTTTATGAGTTCTAAAACATGGATTATACTTATGTTCTTGCACATTCTAGAGATCTCTTCAATTACTATTACCCATGGCTAACAAACTCACACTAAATGAGATCCAGAGACAAAATAGGTATAACTTCCCAAAGCTTCTCAATGAACATACCGCGAGTGACCCCGAATATGAGTTTGATTCACCCTTCAACATAACTGCCCACAATTGTAATTATTACACACCACAAGACTTTAAGGCGATCGCTACATTAAAGCATAAAACCTTCTCACTCTTTAATTTAAACTGTCGCAGTTTAAATGCACATTGGAAACCTCTAAAGGATCTCTTGTGCAACCTACAAAGTGACTCCAATCAGTTTGACATAATAAGCCTGACAGAAACTTTTACCGTTAATGAAAACATCTCATTCAAATTAGAGGGATACCACCCATTAGTTGCACGAACACGACCTGGTAATGACGACGGGAGGGGCGGTGTAGGCTTATTCATAAAGGAAACATTACCATTCAACATTCGCAGTGACCTATCAATTTTTATCCCACATGTCTTCGAATCCGTTTTTATTGAACTCCAATTAAATAAAAAAATCTTGGTTGGTGTAATTTATCGGCCGAACACAGCCCCGAAAGCAGATATAGATTCCTTTTTGAATAACTTGTCCGATTTACTTGGTAAGATTAACAACGAACATAAATCAACTTACCTGATGGGTGACTTTAACCTTGATTTATTAAACTTCCATAACCACCCCAAAACTAACCAGTACGTTAATAGTGTATTCAGTGCAGGATTTCTCCCGGTAATCACAAAACCGACGAGAGTAACAGACCATTCGGCCACGCTAATAGATCACATTTTATGCAATACTACTGGAAAAGTATTACAATCGGGGATTATAATCACAGATATAAGCGATCACTTTGCTACTTTTCTGATCGATGAAAATAGGATGTTACCCAGTTCCACATTGCCCCACCATCCAACAAGGTCCTTCAAAACTGTAAATGTTAATCACTTTAAAAGATTGCTTTCAGCCTCCGATTTTTCTAGCGTGGTAAATGAAACATCGCCCATTGTTGCATATTCGAATCTTCAGACCATTTATCAAAGAGCGTTTGAAGAAGCGTTCCCCCTCATAATCATTAACACTAGCAAGAAAAAAATTAGGAGAGAACCCTGGATGACAACAGGACTTCTGAATTCATCACTCCAGAAACACAAATTATATATGAAGAAACTCCGGTCTCCGACAGACGACAATGTCAGAATATATAAATCCTACTGTCGAGAGTTTAATAAGCTAAAAAGAACATGTAAAGTCAATTACTATAATACAGCTTTAACACAGAATATATATGACATAAAAAAACATGGGAGATTATAAAGTGTGCTATTAACAATCCAAAACGTGTACCTTGTGCACCATCATCCTTCATTGACGGCGATAACCAGTTAACCGATAACAAATCAATTGCAAATAAATTTAATTCATTCTTCTCCAACATCGGTAAAGTCACTAGTGAACTGATACCTCCCTCAACCAAACACTTTATGGACTTCTTGAAGGATAATAACACTAACAACGCCAACCTAACTAACAACAACAACAACAATATCCGTAGTGACAATAATTCTCACGGCGACAATAACAACGACAATAATAATAATAATAACAATAACAATGATAATAATATTAATAATAATAATTATAATTATAATAATAATAATAATAATAATAATAATAATAATAATAATAATTCGTCGTCTTTTTTCGCCTATCCAAAAGATCTACAGGAAGTTATCTCAACAGTAAAGAATTTCCGTACTAAAACAAGTAAAGATTGCACTAATATATCCACAAAGTTACTTAAAGAAACTATATCAGAGATAGCTGGACCTCTAACACACAAAATAAATCTTACATTTTCATCTGGTGTAATACCCGACGGACTGAAAATAGCGAAGATGATTCCTGTCCACAAAGGGGGAGATTCCAGTATTTTTAACAACTACAGGCCAATAAGCATACTTCCAGCATTCTCAAAAGTTATGGAAAAGATAATGTATAATCGCCTGTTAAATTTTTTATCAGCTCATGATAGTTTATATCAGTTTCAGTTTGGATTCAGAAAAAAACATTCTACAATACATGCTATATTACAACTCATCCACAACGTTGCCCTGAACAATGACAAGCCTACAAAGGACCGAACTTTATCAGTTTTCCTTGACTTTTCTAAAGCTTTTGATACTATAGACCATTCTATACTCTTACATAAACTCGAATACTATGGAATAAGGGGGGATACCTAATTCATGGTTTAGAAGTTATTTGTCAGGTCGAAAACAGTATGTACAGTATAAAGAGTGTTCATCGACTTTTGAAAATATATCATGTGGAGTTCCCCAGGGCTCAATCCTGGGGCCACTTCTCTTTCTGATATATGTCAATGACATCAGTAAATCAACACTTCTAAACCTTTTGTCTTTTGCCGACGACACCACGATATCAACGGCCGACAACAACCTTGACATATTGACAGAAACAACAAATAAGGAACTTGACAAAATTGCAGACTGGTGCTCCGCGAATAAACTGTCACTCAATGTCACCAAAACAAGATGCATGCTACTACATCCCCCACATGACACATGGGACTTAGTTGCCACTCCCATAACTATAAACAATAAACATGTAATACAAGTAGGGAACAAAAACGAAGTCCAAACAGTAAAATTCCTCGGTGTTGATTTAGACGAAAACTTAAATTTCAAGCACCACATCTCTCATCTGAGCTCAAAGATAGCCAAATCCATCTGGGCTATTAATAGAGTAAAGAAGTTTTTACCATTCGATACCATGAAAATTCTGTATTTTACGCTAGTGCAAAGTAAGTTGATGTATGCGATACACATCTGGGGACATGTGCCGGCTATAAAGAAATTAAGTATCCTTCAAAAACGTGCCATTCGAATAATAAACAATAAAAAGTACAACACACATACTGAGCCCCTATTCAAGAAAAATAAAATCCTGAAACTGGACGATCTATATAAGCTAAATATCCTATTATTTATGCATGATTGGATCCACAACAACTTACCACTATCGTTATATAATCTATATAATCTTAACAAGATCGAAACCGACAGGATTACCAGACACAGAGGTGAGATTAAACAACTCAAGCCCCGAACACAGTTCACGGCAAATCTCCCCTTACACACATTTCCAAAAAAGTGGAATGACATTGACCCACTGGTTCGAAATTTACCACGAGCACAGTTTAAAAAAAAGATGACCAACACGTTTCTAGGTTCGTATGAAGCCTCTGTCAAATGTAGTAACAGATCATGCCACGAATGTCGGGAAGTACCGACTCCCGCGACACTACATACTCACTGAATAAGTCCGAAAAGTCCTTATTAATTAGGGTTGGTTCCTGAAAACTCCAGAACACAAACTGCCAACGAGGAACTCAAATCTCTCAGCTGGCTCTGGGCAAAATATCACATTCCCATGTATGCCCCCCTTCTCAGTGCAAGAATGAAACCAAATTCCACTTATCACCAGGACTGCAGAGTTCATTCCCTACATATATATATTTTACTTCATTTTTTCTACTGCACATGTTATTTTCAGTTGCAGCCGATTCTCCTCTCTCTCTCTCTCTCTCTCTCTCTCTCTCTCTCTCTCTCTCTCTCTCTCTCTCTCTCTCTTAATTTTTTTCCCTCATTCGTTGCTTTTTTATCTCCCACTTGTTTGTCTTCTCATACTCTACATTTTCCCTTTCCCTGAGGTGGGTGACAGTAATACAGCCAGCTGGCTATGTCACCTCCCTGCAGAAGACAAATATGTAGCTTCATAAATCCTAGATGTGATATATTATTATTACTATTTGTTGTGTCTTGGGCAATTATGTTATAAACATGTATTATAATGTCTTTTGCAAACAAAGTTATTACGTTACATTAAACACCGAGCCACAGGCGAGGAATTTGAATGAGACATCCAGGCATTAAATCTCCACATGCCATATATGTTGGCGGAGATAACGTTTTTGTCCCGTTTGAAACACAATACAAACATAGTGGAAATCAATTTGTGAACGCATTTCTCAGGCTCCACAATCACTTGGACCAAATTCGTGAACATTGTTTTTTTTTTTTTATAAACATCAGAAGACAACAGATAGAGTTACATCTCTTGGGTCGTTAAGGAAACGAGTAAACATAATTTTTTTGACATATCGTCCCCTGAGTTCCAATGTGTTCTATGTGCCTATTGACACATAGAACACATTAGAACTCAGGGGACGATATTTGCTCTTATTTTATTTTTCTCAAGTTGTTTCATTTAATTACTCGTCTATTTGATTTATAACGGCAAAATATGAGTGAATTGTCGGAAATCTGATAATATTTGTGACTATTTTCAGAATTGTTGGTTCGGTTTTTATACCGAGGCGAGTGAATGCGAATAGCTTTCATGTAAACCATATACCACCGATGTTTCGCGTGCCCATATACCCTGGATGTTGCACGCTCTCATATACCTTGGATGTTGGGTGCATCCTTTGCCATGGCCCTTTGTCCACGGCACTCTGACCAATCAAAAGACATAATTTATCGGGATTTAGGGAAAAGGATTATTATCACATAGTCTATCTACCAAGGAGATGAATTCCGTCATGTTCTCATTGTCACATGTTCTCCCTCACTGACAAGTCACCAGACTACTCTATACGTGAGAAAATATATCAATGAGAACATCTCAACACAGATTAGATGATCCTTATTCATTTGTTACCATAATATATGTATTTTCCTGATCCAATGGGCTTAGCAACTGATCCCCTGGAACCCAAAAGAATGACCAAAGGGAAGTTAGGCTGATTCCATTGGAATTATTTACATACAGGGTCATTTACGGTGAGCGGGGTAGTAAAAGCAATAGCGTTTTTTTTTCTTCCAAATTATGGGGCATGGTGGGATATTTACTATATGTTCTTAATATATAGAACAACTGAACCGAAAAATAGTTTTTTTTCTTGGAATCGAACCGAAACCGAAACGAATCTGAAAAATCAAGGTCTTTCAACTCTATACGAGAGTCATACACAGTTTTCCCAATCAGAATGGATATATTCTGTACTTAACTTTGAAAATGCATATTGCTTATACTTCGTCAATTGTTGTTGTTGATGTTTTCCGTTTGTGAATGATTTCTTCGAGTACTAACAGGTGACATTTTTTACAACATTAATTTGAGGCTATATTTTTTTTGTTTCATTTGCGACGCTTACGCTGTACTCACTCCAATGCTATTTTATTCTGTATTATTGACATATACATGTATAGGGGGGCGTGGTGGCTCAGTAGGTAGATGTGCAGGCTGCAAGCCGAGAGGTCCTCGGTTCAAATCCCACCTGCAGCAACAGCGTTGTGTCCTTGGGCAAGACACTTCACCTCCATTGCCCATGTGGGGGCATGGTGGGGCTGTGCACTAAGGCGTACTGCACGTCGATGGTGCACCTGTCTTCAACCAATGCTAACCCTGCTTGTGTGTTAGTATGTTGGGGAGCTCTCCGGGTACTCCGGCTTCATCCACCCGTAAAACTGTCGTGGTCATGATTAGCCATTGTGCATAAGTATGTGACCTTAAACACCAATAAATAAATAATAAATAAATGACATATATAATTCAACACTCCACAACCCATGTTTCCCGTCCCATGTTTCCCGTCATTTGCAGATGCATCGTACATATGAAAATAGATGAATTATCCTTATGAACAAATATCTGATTGTTGAGCTGTGACTGTCCTTGAATTCACGTTAATACATGTCAAGTGCTCATTGTATTTGTACACAATCCATTAGTGGGACAAGACTCGTTTTTGGTGAGATATAGCTACGAGTCACGCTTGCGTGACTCTTAGCTATATCTCCCCAAATCGAGTCGAGTCGTGATAAAATGGACATGTCGAATTGATGCCATTGGACTGAAGGGCTAATATTTTCGAAAAATATGGTAATGCCAACAGGCCGACACCAAAGATGTAGGTTCTATCATTTTGTACCTTTCTGGAAGAGCGTAATTGTGAAGACCTGGTGATATAAATTATGTTAACCATATCAGTATGGCATCCATACATTCTTACTGGAAGCAAAATGGTCAATGGACGAGAAGACGACACAGTGGACTTCAATCAGTATTGATGAGTGTTAATAATTTATACAATTATTGACTATTCCTGAGGTTGATATAAGGAAATATCAACCCGAGAGAAGTAATATTCACCTCGGCCGTAATATTACAATTTCCGGGTAGAGAGTTCTTTGTATCAACCTCAAGGACAGTCAATTAATGTTTTAGTTTTTGAGAAGGACAACGAGCATACAGTTCGTGGAGAGTGGATTGTAACTAAAACACCCGCGGAGTGGAGCATCACCCAGAGTATCAGTTTAAAATTCTGTACATATGGACAAAAAACACAAGCAAAGTTTCAGCCAATGGACCTCCGGGTTTAACCCGGAGGTCCATTGGCTGAAACATTGCTTGTGATGGTTATGCTCTGTAACAAATTTGCAATTATTGCTCGGGTGGATCTCCACTCTGCGGGTGATTTAATGATAATACACTCTCCACGTACTGTATATCACTGTCATCTGTCATTCAGTCAACAAAAACCATAATCACGACATCTCGAAAATTGTCGTTGACAGACAAAAAACCCGCACTTCACTGATCAAACTAATGGGACGTCCAACTCAACGACACGTGATGAAATTCTTGAAGCATTATTGAAATTGTAGATGGTAGTAAAACATATTTAGACTGAGGCTAAATCTGCCTTCACTTTAGCGCAATGATATTGCGAACCAAATTCAATACATTTCATCCGGCCGCCCAAGGGATATGTAGACAGTTAGCGAATATAACTAGATAATTATATTTTTGTAGTGGCATGTATCGTTTTAAGTACATGGCGTCACTTCATTCAAAAGATTCAGAAGCTTGTAAACCACAACGAGATTGATGTCAAGTTTCAAAATCTGCTCGCTGTCACTTTCAATTTTTGAGATTCAGTTTTATCATATTTTGTTTTGCACGGCGGAGTATTTATCTGCTGTATCTCTGAAGCATGGCGTGTTTGTTAATGCAAAATAAATGAATTGTTCATCGTAACATTTTAAGTTTTGAAAGAAGTAGCATTGGACTACCAGAACACTGAAATAGGCCGTCAGTTAAGCGTGCATTCGATTCTCGCGACATCATGTGACTTTTATCCTTATTGCAATACGATACAAGATAGTTTATCGCCGAATTGTTGTCGCTACTGATACAGTGAGGTACGAGTGCGTTTTGCAGTTCAAAATATGTTAATAAAGGCATGAAATCGAGCTGTCTGTATAAACCATATAAACTACCATCGAATACTTAGCGATGTATGGGAACAGAGCGACACATAATTTTGGTCCAGGAGACAATTTATACTTGTCCGTCTTTGGCTGCAGTCCTGTGAACGTAATCTCACAATAGCAACTGCTCTTGCTTCCGTAATCCGTGTAATCAAATATACCAATTGAAGTGCGCACAAGTTAAGCGGCGTTAGCTTTCTCGGAACCGGCGCATTTAGCAATTCAGTTACAGCGTTTCTGCAGTGGTATCATTTGGAAGACTTACTGCTAGACTGAACAATATTTTTGAACCTTTACCTAACGAATCGGCAACATCCGCTCACGTAATTTACAAACTGTGCATTTGAGAAAAACATCATATCGTTGTGTTGGCCAAAAGGTTAACCATATGGATGTAAGTTAAATATATTAATTGGCCAACTTTTGGTAACCGTCAACAACTTTCTAGTGTAATGATGCTAAACTAAATATCAGTCACAAGGTTCCGCTTCCAAAGCGACCAACAGTATTCGTCTTTGTATAAAATATAGGGTTTTCCTGTACTATTTCATGTCGTAATTACCGTCAGCAAGCTGTCAGTATTTTATCCAGTTCCAACTGTAATTATATTACAAGTCACATTTTTTTCTTCAGCAAGTCCTATTTTTTTTGTTACAAGGTGGCATGGTTTTTCGAGAGATGACTGGTCTATGCCATCTCCCTGTAGTATACCTTTAACTCTTGGAAGCCGGGAGTCGAGTTTTCTTGCATATGGTGTAATACGGCAGGTAAGCTGGCTGTGACGGTTCGGCTATCTTTGGGGTGGGGGAGGATTAAACACTGAGCAGGTACTTCTAGTCAAGTGTCGTCTGCCTGAATAGGCAGACGACACTTGACTAGAAGCATCTGTTTACTGTAAGTTTTTCGCGGTACATGTATGTCATATTCAATAAATTCATTCTGATTCCCCGTCTTCTAAGAGTTAATATTTCATGCATGTGCCTCTTACACGAACTATTTTTGACGAATTAATGCGTAACTACGTATACTGCAAAAATAAAAAAACAGGAGGTCCCAGAGGGCCTGAAACACTCACCCGACAAATTTGTTTAAATAAGGAGTTAATAAATAGTTCTTTCTATTTAATACTGCAGAGGAATGACGTCATTTAACTATTTATTTACTCTGTCCTCCATGATAGGCGACTATTTTTAGTATCGGTATTAATGCTACCACATTAACAATGCCCAAATTGCCAGTAATGAAAAACTACGATGCCCAAGGATCAAAATCGGGACTTAACTTGAGCAAACTGCAATCTGACCTCACCCACTCCATTCGCAGGTTGTGTCCAAATATCGATAGATTCTGAATGATGGATCTGAAAGAAGAGGTTTTTAACCCTTTACCCAAATAACGGCCAAAATCGGCCAGCGCTATTCTAAAAAAAATGCCAATAAATTTTCATTATTCTTTCATTTTTTTGTCTCAAAACATAGGTTATGACCCCTCGTTGGAAGGAGCTCGTCGAGCTCGTTCCAATGAGGGGTCATAACCTATATTTTTGAGACAAAAAATGAAAAAAAATAGTTATTCAATAATTTTTTTGCAAGTTTCGTCTGCTTTTCATGTTAGGTAAAGGGTTAAAGATTATTCGTCATATTACACTAGATTGTGCGTTAAAATTTGAGTTCCTACAGTGAGCCCAGATATGAATCAGGGACTTTATTTGAACAAACCCGAATCTGTGTGCAACTAGGGTGTTTTTATACCAACTATCAAAACATCTTGAACGGTGATTCTCGAGATTTAAAGAATACTGCTCTTTTAAACCAAGTTAAAATTGGAGCTCCCATAGGTAGTTGAAATTGGTCCATCGGTTTTGGAGAAGGAGTCGCGAACACCTTGTTCACGTACGACAGACGTCGGATGGCGGGCGATCACTATAGCTCACTGTGACTTTCAGTCAGGTGAGCTAAAACAATTATTCTACAATTCTGTACACATTATAAATTAATGTAACCTGAAAATGTGTTTCCTTATTTATTTCATTACTTCATTGATCTGATGGGATTCGAAGATGTCAAATTATATCCCCACAACACATGAAATAATCCCAGAAGAGGGTGGTTGATGGTTGTGTCACATCTCCCCCCCACCCCCCCCCCCCCCCCTCAGAAAACATATCTGACTGAGACTTCGCCGCCAGGTACTCGTGGCGCAAGTGTCGACATTATTCTGCTCAATGCCGGACCCGAAAACATGACACAATTGCCCAACACAACTGCAATTGACGTGTGATTAGTATTATTCCTCGGCAATCGCTTGATCACTTCCAACTGCAATTGCCCTGTTGGGCAAACACCATGTACATGATGATGCATTCGACTGCTGCATCAAACTTTATGTAAGATGCCAGAGAGATTACTATTAACCCTTTACCTAATATGAAAAGGAGACGACACTTGAAAACAAAATTCTTGAATAACTAATTCTTTTTCATTTTTTGTCTCCAAAACATAGGTTATGACCCCTCTTTGGAACGAGCTCGCCGAGTTCGTTCCAATGAGGGGTCATAACCTATGTTTTTGAGACAAAATAATGAAAATTAAATGGCGATTTTTTGGATTAGCGCTGGCCGTTTTTCGCCGTTACGTTGGGTAAAGCGTTGATGGACCAACAATTTTTGGAATGAGCATATAAAAGGTCGCTTATTTTAGGGATTATGATACATTTAAGGCCTGTGGTAAACAGAGGACATAGAAACGCGATCCGCACGGGCTAACCATGTTGACTAGCCTAACCTTGGCCCATAGGCAGTTATATAATGTTTAGGGTTGCTCTCCCTAACGGGAGAGCAACCCTAAAAATATATACATTGCCTTATGGGGGCGCGTTTGTAATATATGCTGACATTCAACATTTATTTTTCTCAAACGTTTAGGAAAGGCATATCCCCTTGATACTTATACCACGATCGCAGTGTGTATTCAACGTTTCCCGATACAATTTATTTATTTATTTACATTTAACGACACCTTTGACAACCATGGTCATTTTGTGTCAGACAGTTTTACTGGCGAAGAAAGACGGAGTACCCGGGGAGAACAACAGAGCAATGGTGAGCAACTGCTAGACACTCCAACGTACTAACTCCACACACGCAATGCTAGGATTGATTGAAGAAAAGTGCATCGTTGCCGTGCAGTACACCTTAGAACACAGCGTTACCGCGCCCCCACGTGTCCAATCGGGACTAAGTGCCTTGCCCAAGGACACAGCGCTGTAATCCTTGGCGGAGATCGAACCGATGACCTTTCGGGATGATGTTCAATTCCGTGACCACTGTGCAACCGCGCCCCAACTGAGACAATATAAGTCGAAAGCTCGCAGAGGTACTCTGGACTTTTCATCCCAAACCCATCCGCAAGGGTGGTCTTCAGAACTAAAACATATTCTTAAAATGCCCGATAAATCATCGTGTTTATTATTCTACGTTCCCATATAATTTAATGATGTCTGTTTGCACACCATTAGAAACTTGTTATCGACATAAATAAAATAATAGGGGAACGTAACTGAAGAGCTGAAAAGCAACTCTCTGTGACGAGATATAAATCTATAAACCATTTTACAGTAAAATGACGTGGGATATAAGTGACGGGGTGAAATGGCATGCATTGTCCAATATTTAATTTCTGTATTCACCAAGTGTGCTCAATGATACTTGATAGGCCATCGAGTCTGTATGGGTAGTTCATATTACACATTCCATTGGGTAGTTGTAATTGGACCCTTTAAACGGTGCGCGTGTACTTTTGAAAAACAGAAGTGTACAATCGATAAAAGTGGTTTAAAGGACACTAAGTGAGTTAGGTATGGGTCTAGGGAGGTCCCTTAACCCCTCATTTTATATAACAGCAAAATATCTATTCAGCGGGGAAAAAAAATAAATTGTTCAGTCCCAAGTTGTTACATTTTTAACACTTTCGTCCATAGTGAAGCTATGACAAATCGCTGGAACGAGCTCGTCGATTTTGTTTCAATGAAGGGGCCATGGGAATATAGGATGTAAGCCAAAAAACATAAAATGAAACTAAACATCTATTTGTCAGTTCAGGTGTTGTTTGGGAATTAGAGTGGATAAACAATGGAATGTTTTCCTGCGCCCCGCAGAAAGACGGGCACATTTACCCTCTTTCACAACGGCCGTAATTTTCATTTTTTGAACACTGCAGTTTGATTCCATCATTAAGGGGGAAACAAAGGGATCGGCGAACGTTCGAGATTAGATCCGGTTTCCAATATTTTCACTGATCCGATTTGATTCGATACCATTTCGATTACTGGAAATAAATTCCAATCCGGAAACTTTTTTGTCTTTGTTGCCGAGTGTTTGAAGAAAACAACTCATTCTGCGGGATTTTGAGGAAGGAAACTGACGGTATGCAGTCTAACTAGATAAAATAAATTTAGACTGAAAATTCATTAAACAATTTAATTTAACCCATAACCTAACGAATCGGCCGCATAAACCCGCGTAATTTACAAATTAAGCTGTTAAAAAAATGATTTTTTCGAAAAACATATCATGTGGCCCCCTCATTTGAATGAGCTCGTCGTGCTCGTTCCAATGATGGGTCACATGATATGATTTTGTTAAAGTTTGTTAAAAAAAAATAAAAAACAATAATTAATTTAGTAGATGTTGAAAACGTTTGCGTCGGTTAAAGTGTTAAAGCGACAGCAGTGATCGAGTTGTGTCCAGTTTGCACAACATATTGCATCTTGAGTGGATGAAGGCGCCATCAGCAGTGCTAAAGCATTGCAGATGGCACCCCTTTACACACGAGGGACGATGGCACCTTGTTCCACACAAGGGACAATAAGTGGCTTTTTCTTCGTCAACCTTGGCGATTCCCTGGTCAATTCGCATTTGAACCTAGTCCCGTTGCTAGATACAGTTAAATCTAGAAGTCCTGTCACGAACTGTGGGCTTATCAAGGTTTAATTGCGCGTAGGAATTACGCACAATTGCCATATCGAATGGCATCCAACACATAGCAGGTTCTCCTGGTTACTCATAGTAAACACAGGCAATGTTTCGGACAATGGATCTCCGGGTTACCCGGTGGTCGATTGGCTGAAACACTGCTTATGTACAGGCCATATGTACATAATTTGATAGCCTTGCAATGGTCATAACGCGTAGATTAACGGGCAGATCGACGTGCTATTTGTGTGCATTTCATGACATGGCTTCTTGTTTTAACTGTAACTATGAGTTAACACAGCGAGAATAATAAGAACAGAACATGTTAAAACTTTTGTTGGAAGCGATAACTTCGAGTAATTTGAATGTCAATGTGTAAGAACCTCATGCTATACGGTTCTCATTATTTACGAAAGTACGTTGCGCATTGGATCCATGCTCAGGTCTATGCCGAATGTTTTACACGCAGCACCTTCGGTTGCCATACGAATAATTTGCTCAACCTTTCAGGAGTCAGTGATAGATGCATCTATTTATACTTGGGGTTCGATGATACAAAATAGTCAAGTACGCATATTGATACCGGATACACATGGGAAATTATTATTATCCTGGTAGATGAGAGTGTGAGATGGGGAAATCTGATCCGAGAGCAAGATATTAGGGCCAGACATGAGGCTTGCCGAATGTCTGGACCAAATATATTGTCCCGAGGATGAGACGTCCCCGTCTCACACCCACCCCCATCGGGGATAATTTTTCGCCCCACACCAAAACACTCTGGCGTCATCAAAAGTAATCCAAGGGCACGTGTAGCTATATCGAACAATTTTGTTGTCTATTTGTAAAGAAAAACCGATTTGCTTATCGGAAAGGGCGCGCAAAATTTCTGCATATACCACAGGTAAATACCACGAAATTAAAACCAAACGCCTAAAGGCAGGGGTTAAAAAAAATGTAGCGAAATGAACATTGACACATTCCGATGACGTAACATTATGAATTCTGCAATGTATTCGCATAACTTTTCGACGGGAATTTCGTGCAAGTCTCTCCACTCATAATAGAGTTCACCCCCAAAAATCATATAAAAGAGTTTAGTGTCCTTTGGATTTGCGGACTGGGTTTGCATTTATAGTTTCTTCGACAAACGTTCGTCTGCTAATATTTCAAAAACGTGGTACCATGTTGTTTTGTACGGAAGAACGTGCGATAATTAAATAACCCAGCGCTCATTAAATATGCTAATAAGCTGGCCGCGTGGGTACTGTGAAACACATGTAGATATCTATCTCACATGGCCTTCTCACATGAGACGCGCATATCTTGCATAGTTAGTTGGGGAGAAAAACAGTACAAACACGATAGCCGTTGTAGCGTAAGAATTGGGAAGTGGATTGGATTCGATATTCATTCAGTTCGGGATTTGATTCAAGCGAAAGATCGTGATTCACCATGACCCAGGTAAACAGCGTTAACACTTTACCCAACGAATCGGCCGCATCCGCCCGCGTAGTATGCAAATTTAGCAGTTGAAAAAATATTATTTTTCGAAAATTTTAAACAAAGTCAAATCATGTGACCCCCTCGTTGGAACGAGCTCGTTAAGCTCGTTCCAACGAGGGGTCACATGATATGGTTTTGTTTCAATCTTTTGAAAAAATTAAAAAAAAATGATATTTAAAATAATAAAGTTTGATATCCTCTGCGTTGGGTAAAGGGTTAAACCTCTTTACTCAACTCACACAATATCAACATTTATTATCTGCGTTATTGTTTTTTTTTGTGTTTTTTTTTTAAACAAATCAACAAAAACATATCATGTGCCCCCACCCCCCCCCCCACTCCCCCACCCCCCATTGGAACGACCTGGAGGAGCTAGCTTCAACAGGGGGTCATGTGATATGATTTTATTGAATTGTTCTGAAAAATAATACGTGTGGAACTGCTGAATTTCTAATTACGGAAGTGAGTGCGTCTGGCCATTCAGAATAAGGGTTTATTTTTTTTTGCCTAACGTAACGACCAAAACCGACGAGGTATTCACATAACTCGCCATTCAAATTTTACTATTTTGTCCTTATTTTTAT